>VZSE01003443.1:2949715-3097944 GCA_013398275.1 Promerops cafer | reverse complement strand
GGCCCCGCCCCGGCCGCGGCCCGCCCAGCGCGCGACGCAGGGACCGGCGCCCGCTCTGGGATGGGGTGGGGGTCCCGCGGGTCCCGGTGAGGTCCATTGGTGACGCCGATGGGAAGCGGTCGATAGTTCGCCTGGGACCAGTCCGAGTGAGCCTCTATCTTCTGGATAAAAGATTTCCCTGAGATGAGGCCGTGCGTTGGCTGGTGGCTCCGGTGTGCAGAGCCACGTGGGTTTGCCCAAAGCCGGCGGGAGCGGGCCCAGAGCTGTGCCGTGCCGTGCCGGTGGTGGAACAATGCTGAGTGTAGAAACATGGCTGCTACAGGCCTTTCTAATTTTTATTTCCTATTTTCTGAATTCTAATGCAGTTGAAACTTCTGGTATTGTAAGATGTCTCCTTTTTTTAAAATTACTATTGTTACAGTATCGTGGCTTTCCACACGGTGTTGTTTTTTTTTTTTACAATAGAGAAATAAAGGAAAATTTTCAGAAAAAAATATAGTACAGCAAAATGGCTTAGGGATACTCTGGTAGGAAGTACCAGGCTTGCTGCGCTCTCATTCCCCTAGTTGTGTTACACGATGAAGAGCCTACAATTACAAGATTAAGCAGTGCTTTGAGTAGTCAGAAAGTTGCAATGCTCCTCACTTTGATTCCCCCACAGTTACATAAAGGAAGTGTATTTAAAAGGAGAACCAAGCCTGTGGCTTGCTTAACAGCACAGTGAAGAATAAAATTAATTTTAATTACAATTATGCAGAGCAGCATCCCTGAACTGCTTACAGGCACAAAGTATAAACTGCCAGAGCTGACTGCCCCTTATCTGTTTGTCCAGAAGCTGATGGTGCTACGATGAAGAGCTTTATCAAACAACTAAGAAACTGTCATGCGGATTATAACAGGCTTGTATGCATCACTCAGATTTGCACAGAGCAGTCTTAAGTGCTGGTTACAGACGATACCATTTCCTGCATTTTTATGTATGTACAGCAAACATATGTATTTTATTTTTAAAAATTAAATGACTAATTTGAAGGTAGCTCATGTTGGGTTTGTAAGTTCCTAGTTAGCTGCTCAGTCCTCTTCAGGTGACACAAACGGACTTGACTCTGACTCAACGCAGCTCTCCTCGTTGATTGGCATCACAGGAGCACTGTCACTGTCCTCACCGAATCTTCAGGAGTGGAGCAGGGAGTGGGAAGTGGGTTGGACCTTACCCTTCCATCCCAGACTGCTAACAGTTCTTTGCTGGTCCCAGGACTAGGGAGGTGAAGAAAAGCATCATGAAGTCTCATAAACTTGTTTTATCCTCTTTTCTTTGATTCTGTTTGCTGGTTATGGCTGGGCTGGACCTGTGAATCACTCCCGATCCCTGCAGTCATTAGTCAAAGCAGCTATCATAATGCCACAGTAGAATATTTTCTTACGTTGTCGTTATGAAGCGGTAATTCTAGAATTACAGAAATTCTTGTCATATTATTGTTATATTTTTTCCCAAAGAAAAATTACTGTGACTGTCTTGGGGGATGTGCCAAGCTGGAATTGTGGAAGCACAGAAATAAGACTTGAGGTTTCTGCTTAATAATTTGAACAGATATTTAGTGTGAATAGAACTCACAAGATCAGAATTACAATGATCCTAATGTTAGAAATAGCATTTCCTACTTTAACAATCTGTGATTCAAATAGAACGTGAAAACAGATAACACCATAGAGAGGGAAAAAGGATTTTTTTTTTTTTTTTGTGACAATGACCAGAAAGGGAGGGCAGAAAGAGAAGGTACGCTGGTCCATTCAAAAATCCACAAAGGCAAGGTAAATCACAAATTCATGAGGGTAGTGGTTAAACGTACACTCTCCTCATCCAGAAAATGCTTGAAGCCCATCCCTATTTGTGACAGATCCCAAGCTGATTGTTAGTTTCACAAATAAGCTTAAGAAACTAATTAACTCAGCCCTTCTTAATTTTCCCTTTTTAATGGCTTAAACTATGATACTTGAGGAAAACAGATGAGACAGATGGGAAATCAGGAAAGAAAAAAAAGGAAAAGAAATGTTATGAGAAAGCAAAAAGAAGACAAAGGTATTCCAAGTGGGTTTACAAGTAATTCAGTAGCTGAGGGAGGTGTCAGCAAGGGAGAGGGCAGTGCCGAAAGAGAACTGAAACTTAAGTGCTCAAGAGAAATGAAAGTGAAACTCCGGACTTTGAATGGAATGAGGACACGGAGGGGAAGTGCTCAAACACTGACAAGCTAGTACAATGGGAAAAGCTACTATAAAATTATCTTGCCTAGTGCAAGTGTCCTGGAGGTTTTCTAACCTGGTTTTCTTTAAAAAAAATGTGTAGCTTGCATAGGTCTTTAATGACTTGGGCCCACAGTCATGTTGACTTAGGGTGAGCAACTGTACAGAGCCTTAGAGGGAAAAATATGTGTGTAATCTGTCGGAGCTGAAAGCCAGATGAACTCTGATGCAACACAGAGCAGGCAGAGGAACAGCAGGACGGTGCTGCTGGTCCAGGAGCAGCCACTTCTCTGGGAAGTGGCTTTCTTTAGAGTACAGCAGGGATCTGGTCTAACACCCCAGGACAAAGGGCAGGAAGCCACGTCCAAGCGAGCCGTGGTTGCTGCTACTGGATTTGCAGCAAAAGGAATAGTGACTTTCCTGAGTCTTCCCCACCTGCTCTCTTTTCATCTGTACATCATAACCCCTGTTTACCAAAGTCTTGGAGCTTCCTGAGTGCGCAGAGGCTTCATTGCCAGTCTAGAAATGTCCTTATGGACAGATCCTTCTGTGAGCCTCCTGGCTCAGCTTTTCCACCTGGCTGTGACCGTCACTGCTTGGATGCATGAGCTGTGCAGGGCACCAGGAGACACACAAGCCCTGGCGAGGCGGTTTCCTGTACTTGGTGTGCCACCACACCTAGTAGAGGCAGCCACAATGTGTCTTTTGAGTGACACCTCCTCCCTCACTAAATTCTTCCAAAGAGGTCATCGACATAGCAGGATTTTGTTCAGCAGGCCTAAAACTTCCCCAATGTTTTTAGATGGGGGAAAACCATTAAGAAAAATAAAAACAACACTGGGACACTGGACTGGGTGCTGAAGCCAAGGGAGGAACCAACAAAGCAACCTTCAGCTCTGTCAACATACATTTCCTTTTTGGTTTTTGTTTTTAATCCTTTTTTTAAAATATTGACTTCTCTTTCAGCAACATATAAAATCAGTTTCACAGTCTCTTTTTGTTTGTTCCTTTACTGCTACAAAGGATCTGCTAAAATTGTTCTGTCAGAACAGGAATGAAGTTGATCTGTGGCCCATTTAAAAATCAGATAGGGACATTGTAGGATATGTAGAGTAGTAGATACATATTTCATATATATTAGGATTTTTTTTTCATGTTGATTCTGTTCCCCAGGTACTGTCTCTGCTGCTAAGTATTTTCACTTTTAACAAAGGCTGTAACAAATACTCAGTGAGCATCTTTGCATGGATGCCCACACTACAGGGTAGAAGATACATAAATAAAGAAACAGATCTTCCTCTCCTCCTTTCCTCCTTTATTTCCTTTCTTCCCTTTCCTTCCCTTTATTCCCTTTCTTCTCCTTTCCCAGACTGTAGGCTGATCAATTTCTTCTTTATACAAAGTTTGCAGATGTGTTTAATCCACTGTCAGTAATATTGTTGGGTCTCCCAGCCGAATTCCCAAGGTGTAAGGAGATCATTTCAGTCAATGTCAGACAAATGTCACACAAAAGAAAACAACCTGGAAGAAAAGATAAGTTCCTTGATAAAGCTCTGGAATGATTTTGCTGACTCATGATTTGTCCTTTATCTCATGACAGTTGGCATTTTTTGTGTAACTTACCTTTCGTTAAATAGGAAGTAGTTACCTTTTAGCCCTAGGATCTGGAAGAAAAAGCCTTGAGAATGTGACAACTCGAAATTAACTAAAAATAAAACCTGTCAAATTGTTAGGTTGTTATTACTTGTTTTTTAATTCTTATTGCTGTGGTGGATTTTGAATATTCATGCTGGTTTATTCTTTCAAACTCTTTTTCAGCAGGAGTTGAGCAAGCTTATGTTTGAAAACTGAAGATACGTTTAAAAAAGCACTTTTTTTAACATGCATGTCTGCAATGAAGACGTGCATATTAAAGACATTTAGGACTTTAGATTCAATATGAGTAGTTAAATGCAGAAGACAACCCATAGTCCTAATTATGTTAGCATCCAGTGTAGGAACAAACATACAATTTTAAGCACGGTTTAAATGGTTTAAACATGATTTTGGATTTAAAGTTACTGAAAAAAAGTTCAGTGTAGGCAAAGGGTGTGTTCCCAGGATCAGCTTCATTATGACAGACTATTTCTAAAGTCAAAGTTGTTGGTTATTCATTTGCAAAGGTCACCTATCCCAGGCCTCTTTGGCAAGCTTGCCAATAAAGGTACTGTTATGAAACGTGGTTGCAAATTTCAGCTCCTTGTTCAAGGGAAGCTGAACTGAGGCCACAGTCTATCTTTTACATAACTGTCAAAGGTGAGTTATTACTATTTTCAGCTGGATCCAGCTCAGAAACCTGTGAAAGATCAAAACATTACCAAGCTGCTAAAATAAGGGGGCCTATATCAACTTCAGTGCAGTGTTCCAGCCTGTGAAACACATGGCCATCTTGTATTGGTTTGTTTTTCTCCTTGTAAAGTTATCAAGAGAATTAGAGGAAAGTTAAATGTGCAGAAGCACTGGTATATTCATATCCTTTGGGTCTTCTTTCTGGACAGTGGTTTCCTTGCACTGACTGTAATTCTCCGTGGGATTTTGCCATCACTGAGCAGAGCCTGCACTGATTCGAGTTCCCCCGAGTTAAGGCTGGTATAAATTGTGCAGTACCAGGATACCTTGTACCAGAACTGAAATTTGCACAGAAAGCTACGACCCAATCTAGATGACAGTTCCATTTTGGGCAAGAAAGCAATGGGCTTTTCAACACCATTCAGCTTCAGGCTTTCTAATGTTTCAGCAAGGACAGTTGGTGAAATGCCTGTGATTCCACGTTGTTACAGATGAACTATCAGTGTGTGCATTCATAACACACTAACTCATGAACGTGAGCAGCCTGCACACACAGCTCAGTTAGTGCCAGGCCTTTGCTGTCAGAGGAAATACCACCTAAATAAAACCAGTAGACACCAGACCACTTAAGCGCATGCCCAAACCTGTTCTAGTTAACAGTGAAGTACATCCTTAAGTATAAAGCACTGAAATATAAACACCTACACAAAGAAGAAAATACTTAGGCCACCTTAAACATCTGATGAAAGTTAATTGAAATCTGTTCTCAAATGAGGGCTGGCAGAAGGAATGTGGGTGTGGCTCAGGCACCAGGCCTGCCTGATATTAGTCATGTACATGATAATTATGTATGCAGCAAGCACCCGGGAATCAAACTGAGAGGTTTATTGGCTACATTATTTCATAATCTCTACACTTGGGCCAGAAGGAGAAGAAGAGCAACCTGCTGATCAAACCATATGGAAACCACCATGTGCACTGCAGGTTCTTCAGAGCAAAACCCTCACCTGTTTGGATTCCAAGGTACCAGGGAGAAAGCACTATATCCTGACCTTTAAAATGTGCAGTTACCGTCACAAAGACCAAAGGATGCCAGCGTGAGCTGTAGAAGAGTCATGAGTCACTTGTGAGATTTGTGCTGCAGAAGGAACACATTATCCCTTTGCTCTGCTGGTAGTGCCAGTCTCTTTCTGTCTTAAATGATCCATCTGCTGCTGCCCAAATTAGACACACAGCTCTCGCCGTCACTGTGCAAAGCCATCGCCGACAGTGCTCAGAGCGTGGTGTTCTACGTAGCTCAAACCTTGCTCAGCATCTCACCTGCAGATAGGGAACCCCCTCGTGCCAAGAATGGCTTATGTCCCACTGAAGCCCTCAAACGAGGAATTGTAGCTGCAACTACCAGAGACAGTTACACAAAGCTGGGACCCTATAGGTCTTTGCCAGGAAGCCCAGCTGAAGGGCAAAAGGAGAGATCTTCCTCTCGGGTGGGAGTTGCTGTCATGAGCCTATGGATGAGACTGGGTCTGGTGGAAAAATTACCACCTCAGCTGCACAGTCCAATGCTACTGGAGGTGTGAGGTGGCTGTCTCCTACTTCTTGTTTGTCTTCAGCTCCACAGCACTTTTTTTTCCTCAGGACACACATCATGACTGTTAAAAAATCCTCAAGCCTCAGCACACCTCGGTACGCTGTTGCTGTTTGCTTGTACCCGCTGCATGCGTTAACCTGAAAACAGTGCAGGAGTGCTCACCAGAGGAGGTGTTACACACTGACATTCTGTTACAGTAAAGTAGGCTGTGAAAGCAAGAAAAACCAAAGCAGCAACCTTCACTTTCCTCATGCTCTCTCCCACAATACATGTATTTATTTTGAGGTGCCCGCAGTTCAATTGACATTGAGAGTTTTCCTGTTTGCTCTTTGGGGATGTCCAGTATTCAGTTCAGCTGTGAATCCCTGCTTGTAAAGCAGGAGTTCTCCATTTGGCAACATCTTGGGAATAAAAGAAGGAATTGGAAATCTCTCCATGTGTAGGTGTTTCATTCTGGAGGTGTTTCTGCCTTTCCACTTCTGAAGAATGAGTAGGTTGCCTCGAAATAATGACATTTATGGAAGCTCTTTAAGTCTGGTCTGTATTTATTAGGAATATAGCATATAAGCAGAATGTCTTACAATCTGGGGTCTATGAAGAAAAGCATCACAAAATTTACTCTGGAAAAAAGAAATAATTCAATTAATAGCTGAGTGGATACCTCCTACAGAAAAAAAAAAAAGGAACCTACATAAGCTCTGATTCCTACTGAAATTAATAGCCCCACTTCGGTGGTTTTTAATGGTCCAAGGCATTAGGTTTGCTGTTTAGTGTCAACATCTCAAATCCCAAGTAAAGCTGAAGTAGGGGACTGCAGTACAGAAAATATCTAAAGCATGTCTGGGCACTGAAAGCCGCTTGGGTGCCTGGAGTTACCAGTGCAGTGCCCTCAGCTCAGCCAGGCTCCAGCCTCACCCCCTGGGGCATGGCAGACTCCCACCACAAGACCCACCCCTGGCTGGGTGGGTTGGCTGTTTCAGCAGTGGTGCCCAGGCTCAGGAGCAGCTGTGTTTCTTTTTCATAAGGAAGAAGAGTGACTTCTAAGTGGAGAATACAGGATATCTTCTGTACTTACAAGGTGAGTGGGTGGTCACCTCATTCCCACTCTGGTTCAGCAAGGGCACACCAGCACATGCTTACCTTGAACTTGAATGTAAAAGTGGTGGTGCTTGTGATTTGTTTAGCAGAGAGAAGTGTTTCATGTGGCTGAAGCCCAAAGCCTTACTCTTTTTTTTTTTTATCAGTTCAGGCTGTCATTAGTAATTGAAGACAAGGGAAGGGTCACAAATTACCCTATTCCATCCCTACCTCAAGGGATGTTTTAAACAGGATATAATTAGGATCCACAATCATCTTCTAACTCTTGAAATAATAGTTTATTCGTGCCTAGCTTTCTTCTGCATGTATTGAAAGAGCAATCAGAGTTCAAAAGAGGAATGCCCTTTCTTTCCCAGAAATCTGTAGTATTGCAGGCTCTGAAGAACAAAAAGCCTACTTGAGGAATCATTGGCAATAGGCTGGGTTTTAGTTACTAAATTTAAAAACTTTTCTGTCAAAAACCTTCCTAGCCTCTTCTTCTCAATTGAGCAATTTCAAGATTTTTCTGCATTTATCCCATGTTTTCTTCTCTCTGGTCCATTTTATACACAACTGCTCTTCTTTCTTAAATACTTGCCCTTGGGTATCAATGGGCTTCAAAAGTCTTTTGATGGGCTTTGAACTCCATTCCCTTAATAAATCTGTTCTTGGCCCAAATGATGCTTTCTTGCTGTGACCTGTGCCAAATCTCTTGGTCCCTCCTGTTCCAGCCATCCCTTCTGCTCTTGCAACATTGACCAAACGAGATTGCTCAGTGTCTTTCCTGCAGAAGTCCCAATATTGTCCAAAGCAAGGGAAGACATCACGTGTAGAAATCAGACTGCCTCCAGGACAATGTGGACTACTGTGTTTGCCTCCAGCCCCCATTCAAGAACTTCCTTTTCTTCTATGCTATACTTCTACATTCAATTTTGGTGATAAACTCACCTGGCCATGACAGAGACTTCCCCTGTATTTGTGCAGTGGCCAAAGCATTGATCAAAGCCTCTAGAAAGTAATAAGATACATAATAAAATAGTAATTAAGAAATCGTCTCTTCAGGACATGTTGCTTTCTCTATCTTTAATATGCCTGATGCACTTTGAGACACTGAAAAATTGTAATCTGTAATGCTTTGAGTTTGCCTGAAGATGAGAAAGCCCTGATGATGGAAGGCTCAAATTGGAAAACGTTGTGAGCACACAGTCCACAATGCAGCACTCTTATCTCTCTTGACAACCTGCTTTATCACCTCCCAGAGAAAAGGTGGCAAAATCAGTTAAATCAAATGAATTACCATTGCAGCCTTTTGCAGGATCCTTAAAAAGGCACTCCAGCTCCTTGGGAAAGGATGCTCTGTGCATGCATTTTAAATAATTTCAAGAGTTTAATTTTTTACCAATTTAATTACTAATCAGTGTCAGAAGCCAGTTGCAACATAATTCTGCTCAATTCTTTCTTTCTCTACATTTCCTGTTTTAAAGAGTCTCTGGGGATTGCCCTTCCTCAGTCCTGAACGCTCTGTTTAAATATGTTAAAAAATTATCTTTGAAATGTGAAAATCTAGCTTGGATGTGTAGTTTAAATCTGGCATCTAATGAATTCCAAGGAGTTCCCAGATCCCTCAACTCCTCTGAACATCACATTCTAACTAATTTAAAAATTCTGCTGTCCTAGGAGCTCATGTTTTTTAAGCACTTAGAGAGCAAAGTAATGAGCACAAGAGAAAAGCTGAAAGAATATGATAGAGACATGAATTTCAAACAGCAAGTGCCAAAAAACCTGAATGTTACTTTTGCTTTTAAATAAGCCTTGTAACCATAAGAGAAAAAAAAAAAAATAATTGTTGAAACTGATTTGAGACATGCAGCTTAACAAGATGTTTCCTATCAGTAGATCTCTGGAAATGCTTTGACTTCTTTTGCCATCTGCAAAAAGCTTTTCAAACATTGTTTACTTGATCTTAACCTTCTCCTGGGAGACCAGTGGGAAATTAGTGCATTCTTTTTCAAGGTATAGAAATTGGAACAAACATGATTAAGCCTCATCATTTAGGAATTCATTCCCAGTGGATGCAATCTCTTCAGCAATTCTGTCTTCAGAAGTGATGGCTGGAGGGGGCAATTGGAGAGGACAAGAATGGGGAAATTAGAAAGTTTCTAGAGGAAGGGATCTTTAATGATGAACAGAGATTAAAGAAGAGTATGTGAACTGGAATTGTGCTGAGGAGTAGGTTACTTGGAAGCCCTGTAAAATGTTTGAGAGTTAAACTAAAATGCAAAGGCCTGGTGGGGCAGTGGGAGGTGAAGTGCTGCCTCAGGGGAGCCTGTGTGCTCTGGAGGAAGCAAAGGGTGAGTTGCTCAGCCTGCCTCCAGCTGTGGCACCAACCCTCCCTTGTCTCTTGTCTTCCTGTCTCCTGTCTGTGAAATGGACCTAATCCTTGGGCAGATTTCCTCAGGCAGGAAAGCAGGAGGGCATTATGACAGAAGTGAGAAACGCAGCTGCACCTCATTGCCTCTGGTTAGCCAAACACTGACCCACCACCACCCACCGTCGCCACTGCCAGGGTGGATATCCCAGTACACATTTTAGCACTGCCAGTTCTCTTGTTTTGTCCTGGCCAAAAACTTACTGGCTTGCAATAAAAAGACCTGCAGGTTGAAAAACCTTGATAGCATATCCGAGGAACACGTGCTTACCCTGCCATGCAGCATCATCAGAATAGCAGTGGTTTACTTGTTGGCTGAAAGACCCAGAAGGCAACATCTAATAGCTTGCTTCCCACTGCCTTGTCCCTCCTGTGGCCACCTCAAAGCTTTAGCCCGAGAAGGTTGGCAGAATTGGTCCACAGTGTGCAGTTAATTGCAGATTAAAACTGCTGCAGATCAGGAACTTTGCCAATGAGATAATGTGAGACAACAAATTTAGGCACTCAAGTAGACTGATTTATCCCTAAGCAATATCTGCCCTTTTAAATATCATCAGAACTGTCAGAACTTTTGACTTTAACAAAAAAAAAAAAAAAAAAAGGAAGAAAGGAAGAAAAAAAGCAAAGCTTTTGAAAATTATCCTGCATTTCATTCAGTGTGAATTAGTGAATGGTGTCAGACTTGAAAAATATTGTTTTTCATAAATGTTATTATTTGCAATAAATCCTCTTTCAAACTGTGTCATTAGGGATACAGCAGAAGCAGGACATTATGTTAGGAATTATTCCTAACACCTATTGCTTAACCCTGTTGACACTCAACGTGAAGATCCATGTTACTGCACTGTAGCCATTTAAAAAGGATGTTAAAGTGGAAGTAAGATGATTGGAACCAACAAGAACATCAAACAAAATGAATTTGCATTGAAAAATGTTGTCTTGTCAAAGCTGAAATGATTTGCAGGAATGTATTGGTTGTGATGAAATTCTTGATGGTCTCTGAATACTACAGCATTACCTTCTTACTGCTGACCAGGGCACAAACAGAAACAAACATTGGATTTTTTTTAAATCGTGCAATAGATGCCTCAACACAATTTTGTTCTGCTGCATAAAAATTGTTTCAAAACCTAATGCAGCTTGATAACACATTTCCAAATGGTGGGAGGGAATTAATGTCTTGAGGCTGGCTACAAATTATACTTGTGTCTTCTTAAGAGCCCATTCACGTGTTTATAAGGGTGCAGAATTGCTGTTGTATAAGTGAGACTTGGAACATGGGGAGTATTAGCTCAAGCAGAGCTTGCATATACACCCACAGCATAAGTATTGGGCACTGTTTGCTTTTATAGATGGGGCTTTCTGTGCCAAGAATCCTATAAAGATGACCAGCATAGGTGTCATCATGGAACAGCTCGTAAAATAAGAACAGTTGAAATAAATAGACCCTGCACCAATCTTTGTATCATCATTTTATGTATCAGAATCCCTGTCCTTCTGCAAAGTCCATGAAACTAGCCAATTCCAGATACTGTTTATTGTATAGATATAATGGACACGTATATTTTTGGTGGGAAATGCTGCCTTTTAGGCTCATGCTGTCTCTAGCAAATGGAAATGTCTTTCAAACTTCCAAATTCCAGACCTCTCCAAAGGGAAGGTACGTGACAGGAAAGCAGGAGGCATCACTTGCAGGAGGCAATTACACAGAACAGCTGGAAAAAGAAAAATGCAAAACAGCCAGGTGTTAGCCACACTGAGGGAGACAAAATGGAAAGGCTGTGAAGGAAAGTAAGGTCAAGAAGAAAGCATAGGACAAAAAAAGGTGACAGTGATTTCCAGTGCTCAGGAGAGAAGCCCGAGCTCTGCTCCTGTGTCTGACCTGTTCACGTACCTCAGCTGTGTAAGGCTGCTGGACAACAGTGTCTGCTGCTGGCATTTTTCTCTCTCTACTGCAAATCAGTTCAGGCAGTTGAGTGAGGAAAAAGTTACAGGTATTTTTTTTTCCCCAACTTGGTAATTTCCGTTTTGTGTCTGTTAATTTTCTGGTTTGCTCTTTGAATTGTTCTCATCATGAGATGAACATTGTGGCAGGGCAAAGCAAGTGCTTGGCTGGACCTGTGCTTGTTCCAGCTCTGACTTAGACCAGCTTAAGCTGTCATGGAAACACACCCGAGATGTTTCCTAAGCCCAAAGTGAAATCTGCCGGCTTGGTTCAGTGGAAGTTGCTTTAGAGCTATTGCTAGCTCTACACTGGGAATCTCTTCAAAACTTGGTATTTTGCAGAGACCACTAAACAGACATCCCAGACATAATAATAATTAGCTATCACGTCTGAGCTTATTTAAACTTGCAATTGATTTGGTGGAGGCCTCATCCGCTATTACACATGCTTTGAACTATTCAATCTCTATTTTCAATATCCTTTTTCTTTTGAAGAGAGGTAGTACCTCAGTCGCTTGTCATATTGAAAACAAGACTTTTTGTACAGCGCTCTGGTGGCAGTGGTGGTGGGTTTAATAATTTGCATGTCTAGTTTTGGTCAGCACTTTGGGCACCTGGCCACGTGTGGTTGTGGTGCCGAGCTGACGTGCACAGCCCCGGTGCCAATCCAGGATTCCAGCAGAAGAGATGAGCAGTGGCCTCAGTAGCTGAGCCCAAGGCATTTTGACTTTTCCCCCATCGGGGGCTCTCCCCGGAGTGCTGGGAAGAGCCGGAGCAGGAAAAGATGTCACTGGTGGCATCATATGACACTGTGTCATTCCTGTCTGATGGGGCAGAGCACTGACGTATCTGTGCTGTCTGGTGCATGCACAGATCTGGAAGGAGTGCGACTGCTCTCCTGGCCATTCTTTGCAGAGTTTGGGGAGACTGAAGGGACCTGGCAGGGCTTCTGATTCCAGGAAGGAGAAGGTGGGGGAAGGTGGGCTGTGTGCACGTGTGTTTGTATGTTAAATATTACCTGAAGGCTGAAGGAAAGGCAATCGATACACTTTTTTGGTTAGGTGATTTCTACTTTTTCAGACAGTTTTGCTTTATGCACTGCTGGGTGGCATAATATAAGAAAACCCTGAGTTATTCTCTGTAGTGGTGCTTTCTGCTGCTCTCCTTTCTATTTACCTCCATGAGGTTCTTTAGTCTCTGAAACTACTGAGAGAGGAAAGAAGCTTATCTTCCGAGTCTCAAGTGAAGGAAGGGGGGAGCTTATTTATTCCTCACTTTTATTGGGGAAAGGGGAGAACTTCTTCCTATGCTAATTCTCTGAAGATAATTTGATTGGTATCAAGCCACAAACTTGGTAAGGTGTCACTGACACTGTGGGACGACCTCCTGAATTTGTAACTACACAGCTTTATAATAGCACGGTGTGTAGGTGTGGGTTTTCTTGAAATCAATACTTGATTGACTGCAGCCAGGTTACACACAGAGCACATTTTATCTGGGCTCCCTTTTCGAAGACATTCACATAACAATGTATGTGCTAATGTACAGGTAAGTTATCCTGCTCTGTGAGAGCTGTAAGACACACATTTACTTGAATTGGGTAAGTTATGAATGCTTATGAATTCCTAGGGGCATCCATTTCCTTTGGACTAGCACAGTTAAATTTATTGCATGTTGTCTGACAGACCATTTGCATTTGCCAGCAGACAGGGAAGGGACTGCTTTGACACAATAGTGCTGCAGTGGACTGGGAGGAATGCTCACGTACGTGGGGGGCTGGTAGGAGAAGTGGTCAGGACAAAGTGACATGGATATGCATCAGAGTAAAGCATAAATTAACTGAACAACTGGGTAGAAGTAATGGATATATCCCACAGAGATGAAGGGTGAAAAATTACAGAGGACTGAGGGGTGGGATGCTATCACAAGGCGGCTTGGTCCCAATCACTAGTTTTCACTCACATTTTAAGCGTGCAATGTGAACACAGAGTGGCTCCCACCACTCCCCTTTGCAGTTTGTTACATTATTTACGGACTGGTGTAAGCATAAGTGGTTACAAAAAATGCAGTGCTAATCCATTAGCAGCACCCAGAAAAAAAAAGCACTTCATGTCCCTGCAAACCTTCCCTCATAAGATCTTACAGCAAGTTCCCAAGAGCAATATGGTAAAGCTCAGAACAGGTGGGCTTTTTTGCCATCTCACATTGCAGGTAGGAGGTTGAGGTGCTGAGAGATAAGTACCTGGTTTAAGCTGCAGAGGCTTGAGCACAACTCTCACTTAGCTCAGCAAAATGAGAACCCTCCTTCGCTGACATAATGGCTTGAAAGAGGAAATAAGAAAAGAAAGCTGCTTTGACCAAATTTTAATCTTAGTTTTAAATTAGAGTGAGTAGATAATGGGAACATAAAGAAATTATTAATGAATGTGTGTATAGAGGGGAAGCAGTGAAAGAAGGTAGGCCAGGAAGAGGTGGTGGGATTAAACTGATGAGATGATTTTCTACTAGCTGTGACAATAAACTGCCCAACAAAAGCATAAAGGAAACACATAATGGTGTGACTGGAATAAATACACACGGGCCATTTCTAATCCTGCTGTCCTAAGTAATGAGAGTAACAAAATCTCAGCAGTGCAGATTTACAGAATTGACAAGCTGGTGGGGACTTGTTGTCTCCCAAGGCATCTAATACTACTTGGTCCTTAGGGAATTCCACCAGACAGCTCTGGGTTGGAGTGTCAGTCAGGGCATCGCTGCCTCGCGGGTCTCTGCACGACACTTTGTCACATGGCCAGGATGTGCTCTCAGAAAAAGGCCCAGGCACTGACCTGGCTGGAGGAGTACTTCACCAGATTGTACTGATGAGAAGATCCAGACTGGCCAACCAACTGTTAAGAGAAATGAGTAGGGCTTTTCCTGCCTCAGAAGAAGAATCCTTGCCTGTCGCTTTCAATTAGCCAAATTATAGCTGTCATTGTGTTCTGCAGCTCATTAAATACCAGGAGTCTGCTTCAAATAGTATGGGCAAATCAAAGAGACAGTCTTGATAAGATTCTTTTAACCAGAAAAAATATGACTTCTATCATGACACTTCACTGACTGCATTACACCTTCCTACTAATATCTAAGGACTTTAGTGGTGCTGTTCTCAGGGAAGAAAGAAAAAATAAAGTAAGATCAATAGATGGACAGGCATGCTGACCTCTCTCTCTTGCAGCCAGGATGTTTGAGTACTGCATAGCAGCTGTCATACAGGCTTTAGTTCAAATACAGTGTATGACAAAAACACCTTTCCACCTTTCCATAATGGTCATATTTTTTCTTGCTTTGCTGTTTCTCTAAAGGAAATACAGATTCAAACCTACTTAGATTACGAACAATTAACTGTAAAGCACATGTTTATATATAAAAAGCACAGGAATAATCTGTAAATAAAAGACTTCCCTGTTTGAATTCTATATTAAAGTCTTACTCCAGCCATAACAACTGTTGGTAATGGATAAATTTCAACTACTCTTCCTCTTCTTAAATATTTAGTTATAGAAAGCCTTTGGGATCTTTATCAAGGGTGTGGATCCTGTTGTACTCAGCAGAAATCCCGAACAAAAGGATGGAGAGTTCACAGCACAGATATAAGGCCAGATGGAGTGGGCAGTACATGGGCAAATATGTGGAACCAATGAAATCATACTGATCTATGTGCAATGTCCTGGTCTCAGCACCCTGGTGGCTTAGCCCATTTCTTTTCTTTTCTTTTATCAGCACCATAAAAAAGCAGGGTTCTTTAAGGTAGCTAGTGAAACCAGTTAATAAAAGCCTTGTGCACACCACCTTCAGTAAACTCCATTAAAGCAGGAAAAGTGGTGTCAGAGAAAACCTGGTGTTGTTCATTTCCTTAGCTGTTCAGAAAGTGGAGACAGTGCAGGCTCATAGGAAGATCACCTCAAGGGGCTGTCCATTTTTGTGGGGACAGGGATAGCGTTACTCAGAGCATGGGCACAGAAAAAGGCAGAAAGAAGCAAAAAAGGAGCCCAGAATCAAATTCAGGGAGGAAGGCCAAGTGGGAGCAGTTGGAGACCTCAAAGATGGACAACATATGGCAATAATATTCCAGAGGATGGAAACAAAATGCTGTGTTGTTTAATAGAGGGCAAAGAGCACAGAGGAGAGAGGTCAGGTGTGCAGACACTGGATAGAAACTCAACTCTTCCAGTACATTTGAATCTAAAGAAAAGAAAGGCACATGAGAAGATGTGTGTGAGGACACTAATCACAGATGCTTCTACATTGCATAAGAGCCTGGGAGCAATATAGCTATGCCTATGTGGGACGCTCTCACCCCTGTATCTCTGTTATTAAATACAAACATACTATTTACTCTGTCTTTCCTTTAGAAATACCAAGGCACCCTGGGGAAATACAGTTAAGCTTTCATAAAATCATCAGCATGCTGCTTGGTAATTTTATTCCCATCTAAGTCCTGCTATGTGGTTAAAGCTGGGCCACGTGCTTCCTGTTAAAGCAGAACACTGTGTCCCACCTTAAAAGCCATACCATATCCAAGTCTCCACAAACTAATAGGTCTGAAGGGGCAGCAAATCTGAGACCTACATGACACTGGGCCACTTGTTTATCGGTCTTGCAAATGTGCAAATAAGATACACCCTTGTCAATAAAACACGTTTCAATCTGATTTTCTCCAGTGAAGAAAAATAAGACACACAGAAAAAGAAATGTATTTTTGGTGCCTGAATGTCTATCGGTTCATTTTCAAAATCTGCTTTTATTTATCTTCTGGTTCTCATTGATCTCTGGCGATAAACATGCCAGCTGAGAGAACTTAGTTCTAACAGACAGTTTTTCTTCCCTCTGCCAGAAGCGATCTGGTTTCCTATGAGCCATGCTTGGGAGTCTTCAGTCAAGTTGAAATATAGCTCAATTCAGTGGATTATAACCAAATTAAATACAGCTTTGCTACAAAAGATTTATTCTTTTTTAGGGTCTCCAAAATGAATTTTCATTCCTTTTCTCTCTAAAACACACAGGTTTATTGACAGCATGTGTCGTTGTCTGAAATCCAACACGTTTCTTACTGCACCTTATTATGAATCCCTTCTCCCATCTTTCTCGGCCGAGCATCTCCCCACCTGCCTGCTTTCTCCTTTGTCTCCTGTTTCCAGACTCAAACCTTCCTCCATCACCCTGTTGGCATGGTCATCTTCATGTATTCAGATCTACACGTCCCCAGCGTGGGACAGAAACACTCTGAACACACTTGTGAGGTCCTTACCAGTGTCCCAGAAACCCCATAGTGGTTTTCAGCTGGACTTTGTGGGCTCCTAGGCCACCTCTGGTTTGCTGCTGCTTCTGCTGCTGAATCCCTTTTCCTAGGATGCTTTCCTCAGCTTATTTCCTCCTGAGCCTCCCTATGTACATTTGGGTATTTTTTTTCTGACAGAAAGCATCTCAGAGGCAGCTCTCATTCATCCTGAGGAGATGAAAATCCCTTTTACAGCATAAGATTTAAATCAGTAGGAAATCCCAAGGAGCAACCAAATCAAACATTGTTTAATTAAGGAAAAGTGCTTCTCTTACCTTAGATTTGGTGCATCCATATACCCCAAACACACAGTCAGGGGTTGAAATGCCTTGATTGGGCATACAGAGCATGCCACATTTGCATTGTCAATACTGGCACTTTTCATGTGAAATAGTGGGAGCAGTGAGACTACTTAGTCACACTTCTCTATTTGCATGCCAATACTTCTGAGTTTTCACACAGGGACTTCTGAATTTCCCATGTGACTAAGGCACGCAAAGCACAGGTACGTGCCAGAGAGGAAATGCATGTCAAGAATATATTTGTACCTGTGCCCGCTCCATTTGGGTGCTCTTCTCACCTGCAATGAAGCCTCCTAGCCCATTTAAACCGGGAGGGCTACAGATTCGTGGTTCAAACAGCCCAACATATATAAAACAAGGGGTGACTTGAACCATGATTGAGCTTCGGTGAATCAGGAGTTAATTGAAAGTAATTAACTATGACCTAGTCTTTACCTCAGTGGAGCCAGTATCTTGAACCACAAAGGGGATAAGGACTTGTAGAGAAGTGATTCTGTTTGAAGCGCTGTTGCCATTATAGTCTGGTTGGTTAATATTATTTGTAGCATAAACCAAATTTATTTCACTTGGTAATGGTGAAACAATGCATCTATAAATCATGCTCAACACCTTATGCAAAAATATTTAACACTGAAAAAATTAGCATGAAATTTTACCACTCCTGAAACTCAACCTCCTGTCATTACAGAAATTCAATTTTAACATTGTGGTGAAGACCCAGCAAGCAAAGCAGTACAATTGTTATTAACAGGTTAGGGAAACCTTCTTATAAGGCAGTTTCACTTTTAAGTGGGAAACACGTTCTACTCAGAACTAAACTGTCTGCTTCTGGTTACTTAACACCAGCAATCTAAATATCCTTTGATGGGGCCTAATGGGGCTTTTTGTATGCAAATTCCCACAGCTCGAGTAAGAAAGTGAAAGTGATTTATAGTACACGCAGCCAGGTGCATTGAGTGTCCCGTGTCTCTGGGGCATGCTAGATCCCAAAGTCCTGGCACAGCCAGGCATGGAAAGGGCTCCCTCACCTCTTGGCTAGCAGGGCCAACGACCAGGATACCCCAATGTCGGCCTCATGGTGAGCAGTGGAAGGGCTGCTGCTCACAAGGAGGAGGAGGAGGAAGAGGAGGAGGACATGGGACCAGACGGCGGTTGTTTAGCTTGGCCGTCCTCACCTCCCGCGGCAGCCAATCTCGCTGCCAGCATCCAGTTGTTCCCACAGTAAGCCTGGTCTTAGGCTGGGATGCTTGCATTCAGTTATTAATTTGGATGGAGCTGAAGTTTTCCAGAGGAGCTTGAGTCACGGCACGGGCAGCACATATTTCAGCTTTCAGTCGGGGCTAGAGTGAAGCAGGATTTCTCTGGCACGAGGAAGAAGGCAGTGGTTTTGCCTCGGGCCTGTCTCCTGACTGGATGGTGGGGGCTGGTGGCAAGGGGAGGTGGGCCCTTCACAGAAACCCACAGGAATCTCCTCGTGGAAATCCTTCGGCTGCCTAAGACACTGGGCTTGGGCCAGGTACCCTGGAAGTGAAAACAGCTACTTTAAAGTTTCATAGCCTTCTTTATGTTCATTTGTAAAGCACTTTGCGAGAGGTGAGTTGACATTAACCCCCCTCCACAGAGAGCAAAAGCAGGCAGACATGTCTAAAAGCACCTGGCACATTAATGACAAAAATGTAAAGAAAAGCAGAGGCCTCTCTCATTCGCAGGCCATGTTTGGGCAAAAAAGAAAAAAAAAAGGAAAAAAGAATATTAAATACGTGAAAGGTAACAAAAGCACATCTGTCTGTAAAATTGTTTTCATAGGATCACTGAGCTGTGACTGCAGCTGATGTTGTTTAAGTCTGTGAGGAGACACTGGCTTTGCCATGAGCTCTCCAGCCCTGAGGAAGCACATCAGAAAGTCATTTGGGCAGAAGGGACGATGGCTTAGATGCTGAGAATCTGACTTCATTTCTTATATCAGGGTGACATAAACCTTCAGAGGTCTGTATCAGTTAGATCACAACTTGTTAATGATGTGGTAAGTCACCACATCTCCATTTTGTCTAAGACATGTAAAAGTTAAATTAGTGCTCTGCTTTATTGTTCCTTAAAGAAAAACAAGAATATTTTGATCTTTTTCAAAAATGGAGTACCAAACACACTATTTTTATCAAAAATAACGAGTAGACTTATGTCCTTGCTCAAAGCCACGTAACACACAGCATGTACCACACACACAGAGAAAAAAACTCCACAAAATAATGCAGTGGCAAAACGAATGCAAAGTAACATCAGCCACAGCTCTGAGGGAAATGCTTGTCAAAACCACTCCTAGAAAAAGAGTCTGTGGCTGCTCTGCTCTTTTTATTACCAGAGAAGACTTCGGTGGCAGTAGGGTGAGCCACGGTTTTATTTTTTTGCGTAGTTCCCCTGAGGTACTGCCTTATGTCGATAATTCACGAGTGGAGATACCACGCTGCTCAACTTAACTGCACCCTTGCAGCAGCAGCAGCACTCCTGGAGAGCCGAAGGGATAACTTCGTTAGCTCAGCCAGCAGAGGGAACTGCTAATCAGCACTAATTGCTCACACAGGGCTAACAGATATCCTACCAAGCTCAGTAAATACTCAGTAAGTCAGGGCACTTCACACTTTCTCTGCTGTGCCACACTGCAGATGACCCGGCAGATTCCAGCACCGCCATCTCCCTCCGAAACTCTCCTCCAGGCCTGCATTTCCCCTCACTTTGACCTTACGGCTTTCTCCTGGAAGGAGTGCGAGCTCTCAAGCAGTTTTGGCACAATGACACTTCTGTCTCTTTCTGGTCAATTGAGTGCTCAGATAAATTAAAATCCTGCCTAAAACACACAAATTCTTTTCCCCCCACATGCCCTCTCATTCTCCCCTAGTTCTGCTCCCGTCCCAGATATTTTCTGCCAAGCAGCAGCTGTTCAAAGCAAGGGTTAAATCAGGCAGCTCACATTTAGCCTCAACTTAGGCAAAGCCAGGGGCAGATTTGACCCACACTGACTGGCTTCACAACTGTGCATCTTGTACTGTGATCTTGTACCACAGTGCCAGAGCCACACCACCACAGCCAGTGCCTGTACAGGTACCACTCCTCCAGAGTACCCCTTGTAATTCCTCGCAGCTTTCCACAGAGGAAACACACACATAAGGTGCAAAACACTCTTTGCTTCATAACAGTTACTTCAAAAGCTCTGTGGTTATCTACAGCTAGTCAAGGCATGGCTTGGTTGCATCCTCCTCCCTGCCTCACCCCATGCTGAGCCAGCGTCCTTCATATCTTCCATCATGAAGTACTTCCCAGTGATATCAATTTGCTTCCAAGAGGGCAAACAAAAGCGATCCCTTATGCCATTTGTTATAGCAGTCCAGCTTGCTTTATTCAGTGATCATCCTGGTGTTTTATTTCTCCAAACTAGATAAAATAAAAGGTGCTTGCAATGCCTCCTCCCTGCCAACAGCTATAGCTCCCATTCCAGCAGGAGCAACCCTACCAGCACAGCTGCACAAGATAGAATGGGAAATGAAAAATCCTCCATCAAACGTAAGCACTCCAAAGGGGATCCATTGGATTGAGAACAAAGAAGGCATGCAGGAAAAAACCTCATTAAGCAATGTCTGATGATCTTACTTCTTGGAGGGCATTGTGCAGTGAGAGGAGCCAAAGGCAGCTCTCTCTTATACCCATCACCAACATTCTTTTCATGGCCAGCAAGGAGCCGGAGCACAGCCTGTGTCAACCACATCTCTGTTGCAGAGGCCATATAGAAACCCATATGGCACCTCCCTGACACCTCATTTCCTGCACCCCAAACATCCTAAGGAAAGGCTTGGGTAGCTGAAGACCTGGCCTGCTGCATTCACATAAAATCAGCAGGGGAGTCTCGTTTGCAGGAATACAATGAATTAAACTGGATAAGGTCCAGGACTCAAGTTACACTAATTATGGGTTTAAAATTAATGTAACACTAAACACCTGCTTCCTTCCAGCCTGCAAAAGATGCCTTAGAAGGGTGTTATGTCTAATTTCTGCTTTTACAACCTTGAGAGGAAGGTGCTTTTACCATGTGAAATTAATTGCTTAGGTGCCCTCCCTGGGCTCTCACATGGAAACCGGAGCTTTTGAAAAAATGAAGGAGTGAAAAGACAACAGCTGTAAGATGAAACCCATGACAGAATAAAGGCAGCACCTTACTGAATTAATTTTACTTTTCCCTGTAATCCATCCCTGGTTGGCATCCCTGCTTAACCCTTCCTTTTCCATTGCAATTTATTTTTCAATAACCTCAAAACTTTTCCAGTTATTTTTTTCATGTTTAAAACAAAACTAGTTAAGATACACAAAAAGCTGTACAAGCTCAGGACTGACAAACCTCACTCAGTCTACCCCCATCTCACACTCTCCATGGGAGTCTGTCTCTCTCTTTTCTGGTGTACCTGTGTGGCACAAAGCCAACCTTCTCAACCTTCTCAACCTTCTTTGTCCAAGCATGGCTGTCACCAGCTAAGCAGCATGCCTGCCTGTGCACACAGCTTGGGAGCACAAGCAAAGCCACCCATACAGCATTGCAGCTGGAGAAAAATTCTTTAGGGGACCACATGCTCCAAAAAGGGGTTTTGGGAACACCTTTGACTGCAGTCTGGCGATACACTTCCCAGCCATCGTGTGGCAAAGTGCACATTCCTTCCTCTCCTACCTGGCCTGGCATGCAGATCCCTGTCCATCTATCTCATGGCCTTTTTGGAAGGGCATGAGGGGAGACATAACCATTCCTGCTCACCGATCTTTAAAACTTCTGTAACTTGTGCACAGCCATAACACTTGGGAAATCAACTCCTGCTGGGACTGGCTCACAGCTTGTAAATATTACTCAGCCAGAGCAGTTATCCTAGAACAGGGATTTTCAACATGTGCATGCACTGCCATTCTTATTTCTTGCAGCACCTTGTGCTTCCTGCATTTTCAATGCTGTATTTCCAACTCCCCGTGTGCTGTATTGCACCTGAAGGAAGACTCAATCCGGACATCCAACTCTTTGGGCAACTTGGTGCAGCTGCAACTTTATAAAAGAAAATAATTATATGTAAGAAACAATTTACTTTTCTCTTTGCTGGCTCAGTGAGTGCCTTAGTAAGGTGGGAACAGGGATCATCCACTTAGTATTTTGATTTTGACCAACTTGGCCTGAAAACAGCACCACTGTTGGTGTCTTAAGTCACTGGTTCTCCATGGGGCAGTACTTAGAAATCAGAAACCACCTGGCTGTCTTGCAAGCATTTTCTTATTTAAAAAAACCCCAAACCAACCAATAATGAGATAAATCCTCCTCATTCTGTGAGTAGATTTTTCCCAAACTGAATAAAATCAGGTCATTGCTTCCAGCTCTGTACTAACTGTAAACACCCCTTGCTAGCCCACTGCCACATTTTCAAGATGTTGAGAGCACAGGAATATGTTCTTGATAGAAAAGTCAAGCAGTCCAATGGCCATCAGTCCTGAGGGAAGGGGAGTGGGGAATCACTCCCTTCCATCCCAGACACTGGGATGTCTACAGCTCCAAACAGCTGCAGTGGAAAGGTGGGAACAGGCCAGCAGGTTTGATCAGAGGAAGTGGCAAATTCCAGAGCCAAGAGGGAAAGAGCCCTGAGTGGCTTAACTCAGGCAAAATAGTTAAACCACTTAATTTTTGTACTTGTTGATGCTATTTCAGTGCCTCCGTCTGTAACATCTGGTTGCCTTAGATACATGAGGTAACTACGGCAACTAGTTATTACAGGGAGAGGGATAAGAAATAGATCAACATTACTGAATTTGGCAGGCTCTAAAATAGCTTTTCTGTAAAGCAGAGGCAGGTGCAGAGGGTACAACAGCACCATAGGGCAATGAAAGGCAAAGGTGGCCACAGCAGGACAACACCCTGGCATTAGGCTGCTTAAGCATCTGGATGCATGCATTACCTCTTTAGATCTCCTTGCAGCAGGATTTCTGGCCAGAGTACCAAAATAGTTGGGATGCTCAAGGGGGTTGCCCAGTATTTGTATTGGAGCTATCTTTAAGTAATCCCATCCCCACCACCCTACCCTCCCCAAACCTCTCCTCCTCAAAAACAAGGAAGGTGTTGGGGAAGTACTAGTTGTCCTCTGCGGATTTCTAACTAAAGGGGAGATATATGAGGTGAAAAGCTGTAGTGACCAGAATCACTGTGAGCCTGAACAGGCGTCCTAAATATTAACACTTTAATGGCACAGCTGACACCATGTCTTGGTGATATAATGTACTGCAGTGCACAAAACAGATCATAAAATGATGCACAGTTCTCATTAACTGATCATTTTAGTGCTTTTCTGAAGAATTAGTTAATCTGTAAGAAGGTGAGCAGCTTTCAGGCTGGGTTATCTTCCTGCAGAAAGTCATTAAAGTGTGCTGAAACACCCCAGTGACCTCCTTGCTCCAGACAGTAGGGAGGAGTGGGTGTTCCCAGATTTGAAAGTGAACCATCAGGACTGCCAGAAAGACATGTTTGTGCCCGAAATGTCTGTCTGACTTTTTTTTTCTTGGCTTGCAGGAAAAGCTGTGTAAATAAATCCTGAATAAAGGATTGCCTGAAAAGCTGGATCCTTGTGCTGTCTGAATATCCTTCACCAGGATTATTCCTGCACAGAAATTTTACCCATGTAGCTAGGACAGTCTTCATTTCATATTTCACTCAAAACTACAGACATTTACAGAAAGAAGCCAGAACCACTGTTTCATCTGATGCATTTCATTAAAAATATCTCTAAGATCAGGGTGTCACAATAGGCAACCAGCCCTGGTTCTGCAAATGAAAAGCATCATTCACTAATCCTGGCAACACTATATTCCAGACCACAAAGGGCGCTGTCTTATAATATTGTTTACATATGAAATCCGAGTGTCTAAACCAGAAAGTCCCCACCTTTTCACCTCAGCAGGCTGCTTGAGGGAAGTCTGCACAGTTTTGCTTCCCTTAGGATGTTTTCCTCATTAAACAGGCTAGTTGGTAACTAACATAAGTTTGTATTTTTCCCAGCAGATTGCCCTGTTGGAATTCTTTGCTATCTATCTTCATAGATGAGAATTGGTTAGATGAACAGAAATTAGATTCAGTCTCAGTAAATGTGAAGTAATACACGCAGGAGGAGTAGCAAGAGCATTTTCAAGCACCTTAAGGGCTCTAAACTAACTACCTCAATTTCATAAAGCCACCCAGGTGGCAATGCATAGCTCAGTGAAAGTCATTGCTTACCAGGCAATCAAAAATGTTGACAGTATATAAGAAGGCTTAAAGAATGGGCTGCAAGAAAAAAAAAAAAAAAATTTTTTTAAGACGGTTTCAAATGACTGAGCACTGGGCAGACTGTGGTATATTTACTGATTAAAATATTTCAGAAAAAGTATCAGAAGCATTCATAAAGAATAGGAAGTAAGAAACCTTTTCCAATTAAAGAGAGATCTGAAGGAGTGAGACTATTCTTTAGGAAGCAGAAAACTAGGAGGGGGCCTGAGAGCAAGCAGGGGGAAAGAGAAATGACCTGGAGATATCAAGAGCTTCTCCTTTCCCTTCTCTGTCATAAAAAGAGGGGACATTCAGCAAATTAGAAGATGGAAAGTGCACACTATCAAGAAGGAAACACTTTTACACAGTCCATACACTTTAAAATGCTGTGGAAATTGCTGTGAAAGCAGTGTAGGAGGTTACTGGCTGGATACTCTTTCCTATTTTGTACCTGCACTGCAGACACTGGAAGGACCAGGGCTGGCTCTCTGGTCACCCTGCTCCCTCCCCCCATTACTGGTTGAAACCTTAGCCTGAAAGAAACCTGAATCAAAGTGGCCACGTAGCAAGATGTATGAGGTCTGGCAGCTGGGGCACACGCTCCACGCCACTTCATTATGGGACTGAAAGCCAGCAACAGAGAGGCAGTAACAAGTATGTGATGAAACAGAGCTGCAGCTGCTGGCTCAGCAAATATGGGTCAGAGCTACAAAACCTTAATCTACCGAGGAAGAATGAATGTCAAAAACATTATCAGATTCAAGCAGGATTACAACTTGTGTGGGTAACCAGAGCCCTAGAAGTACACCTAAATTAACTGATAGGGAATTTTTCTCTTTCCGTGTAGATGCAAATGGGACTAAGCAGCAAGACTTTCTGAAAAAACACAGTGACCTTGCCTAAAACTTTAGAAAAATTGCCAACTTTTCCACCCAGCAGGCAACATAGTTCCACAGGACCTTTCAACAGTGGTGTTGCAAGCTCACCTCTGCAGTCTGCTGTTAGCTGGGGGGTATTTGAAATGGGAGGATGAGTAGAGGAACGAGGTTACAACACCACAGCTCGCAATGGAGGACCAGGTCATTGTTTTGGGGGACACAGTCCACCAGAACACTGGTGCATCACTGTATGCTAAACAGGGGTGTGTATGTGTTAAACAGTGAGCATCACTGTGTGTTAAATAGAGAACAGAGAAGCAATCTAAAGTCAGACAGAAATTACTCAGAAGTCAAATAGCTTTTTACCTGTGAAGAAGTTCCCTTTTGACAAGTCACACCCATCTTTAGAGCTTTATTCCCTGTAAAACTGTTGGAGGTGATTGCCTCACCATCACCAAATTGCCTGTTAATGTCGCAGCCACTGAGGCAGCTGCAGAGGACTGGCAAGGGCAGGTTTTCTGCTGTGGGCAGGAGGGGTAGAAGGGCTGTTAGCAAAGCAGGTGCTTGGGGGAGGAGCAAAAAAGTCAGGTGAGGAAACATTACGACTTCTACTCAGAAAGTAAAATACAGGCTTCAATTTTGTGAGGCCTTTCCAAGAGCATTTCTCTCCACATGTGCCATTATTTATGTGTGGGCCAGTCACACAAGCAGTGCTTCTAGCTGCAGGACCCCTAATGATTCCAATGGAAAGTCGTATTTGGGCTGCTTGAAGAATCCAGGAGTCCTATGTTGCACATAACATCTTTGTTACATTGACAGCCTTAGGAGGGGATAAGCTCCTCTAATCAGACATCCCTTTCAGGGGTGAAAAGAGACCCTTCAAGTCTTGCTCTTTGCAGACACACATCTTTCTCACTATCAGTCTGAAAAGTGACATTGATTCTTTTCTCTGTAGCAGAACCATGATTACTTAATTTGTAGCCACTGGGGCCTATAGAAAAAAAACTTTTGAGAAAAGAAGCCAAGATTTTCACAGCTGACTTGAAAACTAGAATGAGGACAGGCAGAAGAAGACCTAAAGAAGTTTACCCAAAATGGAGTGAACAAGGTCCACCCGTCCTAATGGGATGAGGGTTTAGCCCTCTCAAGCAGCAGGGTGAAGCAAGGCTATACCCCCAAGATTAGGCTCTTCTTTAGAGTGCCATACAGAGTGGTTTGAATTCTACCCACCTTTGGTCATTCCCTGACATTTGGGACACTAAGACCTGCTTTATTCTACACAGGCAGAAGAGCAGCCTGGGCTTTGTGTGATGGGACCTACATTTTATAGGACTGGATTACTGAGACTGGTTTGAACACAAAGAAACCAAGCAGACTCCTCTATGGCCACTAAGATGCTGAGGCTCACCAGCCTCCTGTGAGACACCAAATGCTTCACCTCAGGTGACTCAGGTAGTAGGAAAAGATGTTCAGCCAGAAAATCTTTCTGGCACTTTTGTCTTTAAATCTGTATGCATGTAACTCTGGGGAAAACAAAGAAAAAATTCTTTCAGAATTAATGCTTTTTCTTCAGAGTTGTATACCATGTACTTCCTATATACTATTAATATTACTTATCAGCACTGCAATACAACATTCACTCTTTAACCAACCATGCAATGCCTCTGATTTGTTAAAAGCAATCCCAAATCTCTTTGTGTTGTTTTCAAATATTCTACTATTTTTTAACAGTGTGTGATTGCTACTAGTGCAATGAAAGACTATCAGGATATTACTAGGCTGCCAATATTTGCTTTAAAAAAATGTAACTTTTTGTAGTAGCTGTGTTACATTTACATGCTTTTTTTTTTTTTTTTGGCTGCAATATGTAGTCCTTGTTCATAAATTCACAGTCTTATATTAAAGTTTTCCTTTTTAGTATATATATATATATGCTCTTCACATGTAAGCTAAATTTCAGCCATACATCATGTTTTACAGAAGTGGCAATGGATAAAAACCACACAAATGTATTCCATCTTTAAAACCCAAAGTGTCATCATTCAGACTCAAAAGTGCAGAGGTTATAGTAGTTACAAAAGGAATAATTTTCTTTGTGCTGAGTTTATTAAGCAGAATGCAGTTCTTACTTCAGGAAAGTAGGCCTAGGTTAGACTCAGCAGGAAAAAAATACTTCCATATAGTGATTTTCAATAGAGTAAATTTTAAGGGATCTTTTTCTCTATTAAGAAAGGGATCCTTTTTTCTTTCAGAATTTCTACTCTCAAAGGCAGCTCAGAAATGAGAAGACTTCTAGGAAATGATTTCAAATGGAGGCAACTCTTGTCCCAGTACAAGAATCAGATAAGAAAGCTTTAATTCTAGTACAAAACAGTCTTTGACTTCAAAGGTTTAATTTCTAGCTGGCACAGGACCAATAAAACAAATAATTTCCTCTTTAGATTTTGTTTTCTACTAATTGAATGTCTGTTCTTGTACAGCATGTTAGTGAGTGGCACACAGTGCTGGCTGCAGCCCAGCTCGCTGAGCTCCTGAGTTTATCCATTTGGTAAAATACGTAATTATGTGCATTGTGTGCATGGAGCCCAAGGTCCCACTGACTTTGTCAGCTGATAAGATCTCATTTTAAGACCATCAGCATCTGTTCATAAGTTATTATTCCTCCCATTCAGATTTCACTTATGTTATTTGTTGTGGCTGTTTATCCTTGTTGCCGAAGGATTTCAAAGCAGCTTCAGGGATTTAGATACATTTTCCATTTTGAGTCCATATTTACATTTCCTTGAAGAACCTGGTCATCCTATTTATAGACCTTTGTTAAGCGCTGTGACAGCAATCCTGTGGGCTTTGGGCACAACATTTATACATTTCACTTAAGAATTGGTCAATGGGTGACACAGGCTAAAATATGTATTTGAAGAACACAGGAATAGTATATTCGCTTTCCATACAGTGGCCTGAAAACAAGAATGCAGACTTGACCCATGGCAGCAGTGACCTAATTTAGACAGCAGGAAGAATTATTTAGCCATAGAGGAAGTGACACATGGGACTATGCTGCCACAGGATGCTGCAGTGTTTCCATCTTCAAAAGCAGTGTGGCCAGCAGGTCAAGGGAGGTGATTCTGTCCCTCTACTCCACCCCGGTGAGACCCCCCCCGGAGTGGGGCGTCCAACTCCCGGGTCCCCAACAGGAGGGTAGGACATTGACCTGTTGGAGTCCAGAGGAGGCCACCAAGCTGATCAGAGCAACTTCCTATGAGGAAAGGCTGAGAGAGTTGGGGTTATTAAGCCTGGAGAAGGCTTCGGGGTGACCCAGCTGTGGCCTTCCTGTACCTAAGGGAGCCTACAAGACAGATGGAGAGGGACTTTTTACAAGAGCATGTAGTGCCAGGACAAGGGAGAAAGGATTTAAACAGAGAGGTTTAAGTTAGCTATCAAGAAAAAATTCTTCACTGTGAAGGTGGTGAGACACTGGAACAGGTTTCTTAGATAAATTGTGGATGTGCCATCTCTGGAAGTGTCCCAGGCCAGGCTGGATGAGCCTCTGAGCAACCTGGTCTAGTGGAAGGTGTCCCTGTCCATGGCAGGGGGTTTGAAACTAAATGATCTTTAAAGGCCCTTCCAACCCAAGCTGTTCTCTGGTTCTATGACTTTAAGGGTAGGTTATGTGGTATTTTATTTACAGCCGTGTCTCCTTTCAGACCCCTCCGGCCCTGTGGCTCTGCAGTTTCATACAGCCCGCAGGCCAAGTGCTGCCCGGGCGTGAGGCGAGGCGAGGACTGCTGAGGGCACCGAGGGCAGGGATGGCCTGCCAGGAGCTAAGGGCTGTCGGCCGGGCTCCGCTGGCTGCGCCCCGCTTCGCTGGCCGGACAGCAAGCAAGCTCTCCCTCGTGGCTGCTGGGAGAAGCCGTGCCCGCGGGAAACAGCAGCCTCTGGAGAGAGGGGCTGGCTGCGAACCGCGCCTCCCCGCCGGCCCCGCTCCGGCCGCCGCCGCCGCCTCCTGAGGGCACGGCTGCCCTGCGGCGCCACCGCGCGGCCCCGCGGGACACGGCGGGACGGGGCTGGCACGGCTCCCGAAGTGCCAGGGTGAGCCCTGCCCTGCACACTGCGCTGGGCGCAGGCTGACACACAGACAGACGCAGACAGACGGACACACACAGACACACGCGGCTGCTAAAGGTGGCACATGCGCCTACCCGACAGCAAAAAGCGATCTGCCTTATTTTTCCGTGCAGCGCTGTCAGGTTAAAAGCATCTGCTCCGACCTCGAGCTCAAGTTACCACACACCGGCTCCCTTCAGGTGAGCCAGCCTCCACGAAGGCATTCTTCGTGCACGCTCGCGGCATGGGAC
The DNA here is from genome assembly GCA_013398275.1 of Promerops cafer. Lineage (NCBI taxonomy): Eukaryota > Metazoa > Chordata > Aves > Passeriformes > Nectariniidae > Promerops > Promerops cafer. The sequence goes on along the minus strand of VZSE01003443.1, from coordinate 3,068,171 downwards.
ACACGCCACACCGGGAATTCTAAGTTTCCATTTTGATCACATTGCTCAAACATGAGAATGAGTCACCCACCGTACTGAAAACCATGACCTTTGTATTTACACCGAAAAAGGAATGATAAACTTAGGACAGGGAAAGAAAACTAGAGGGAAGGGGGAAAAAAACCCATAAAACACCCAAACCCAGGCATATCTTTGCTCTTTGAAACACAGTCAGCTGATGTTATTCACATGCAAGTTAAAGAAGTTGTGGCTGTGATTTGGTTTGTTTAGTGTATCTGCGTTTAGTGTATCTCCAAGGGAATCACGTCAACAGCTCTGCAGTCCCTGCAGCAGGCATATTCTGGTCACAGTAAAGCAGGGCAAAGCTTTTTGTGTCCATTCATCCAGTAAAGGAACCATGTAAGATATTTTACTTAGAAATAGAGTCCATCTTTAATTCAGAGCAATCCTGCCCCTCAGCCATCCTCAGCAACACACAATTATCCTGTGAGGGAAAAAAAATGCTGGCATGGAAGAGTTGTTACTGTCGAAGTCACCAAAACATGAAGATCCAAAAGGAAACAAGTCTTACAAGACTTTTTAAAATTATTAAAGGGACAGAATTCTTTCATGTGTTTTTCCATCTCCTCCTAAGTAAGAACAAAAAAATACTAAACTGATTTCCAGTATTTTTCATTTCCAGTATTTTCCAGTATATTTCAAACCACCAGCTGTAGCACTTCCTACAGAGCAGAGAGAAATGTAGTGCACTGGACCCAAATGGGACCTGTCAAAGAACATGAATTTGAAGAGAACAGACCCAAAGGGTATCAATATTTAAATACAGTAGGCCAGCCTGACTGAGAAAACCCAAGCATTTAAGTGGATTTATTTTTTATGCCTCTGTCATACTTGAAACATCCCTTCAGACAAAGGGGACAAAATCCTGGCAATGATTGTTTTGTGTAAGTGAAGACAATGAACTGGACAGGTTTCTAATGTACCCCTGAAGTGTGGCCCATCCAGTAGACAGGTTGGATCTATGGGGTGTGGATGAAAAGAACAGGGGTTGCAGGAAACATTTATGAGCAGCCTACTGAGACAATCATTAGAGCTACTTGCATCCATCTCATTCTCCAATACATTCAAAGAGTGTTCTCAGAAGAAAATTTGGCCGTGCACCAGTGGGCAGCTGCATTTTTAAGTAGAAACCTCTGTTAAATTAAAATTTTCTGTGTTATAGCATGAGCTCTACCATCTGTTGTCTAGCTCATTTATGACCAGCTAAGCTTGCAAAAGACCCTACAAGGAACTGAAATGATGCAAAAGGCAAATGTCCCTGGGGAAACTGTTTTGTATTTCCCACAGGGAGCAAAAACTTTTGTGCTTGAGTGGCACCTACAACACTAAAAGGGAGATAAATGAATGTTAGAACTGAACAAAACCAGAGAGAATAAAGAAAGTAAGCTGCTTCCTAAAGATATGTAATTAAGAACAGTAAATGGCAAGCCTGCATGCTAAAAATCACCTTCTAGATACTCATTTGAGGTGCTTCAAATAATTGAGACTTTGTATAAATAGCCTTCCATTATAATCCAGCGACGATCAATAGGAACAGCCTATCGATGCAGTGGTTTCTGCATTTGAAATGGTTTGTCCTCATGTGCTGCTTATGGCAAATTTCAGTTCATTTTGTATTCACTGATTTTTTTTGAGAGAGACACACACAGGCCTGATTTTATCCGATGGAAAACCTGGATGCATTGCCAGCTGCTTCTTCCCCTGCAGGACAGAGAAGACTGAGGTCTCATCGGATAACACCTGGTAATGGACACTGGGAATGACAAAGGCTCCAGGATGCTGCTGGCCATGCTGCCATTTCCAGCAGCAGCAAGTTGCTGTCTTCTCCCCACATCCCTACAGGGCACTGGGAAGAGGGAACACATCTTTCAGCCTCTGCCCCTCACACCTGCTCCAGCCTCTCATCCCCCACTTCTTACCGGTGGGAAATTTGAAGGCCCATTCCCAGGCACGAGATAAAGTTTATTGACCTATAACCAGACAAAGGCACAACAGTGGGGAACATGGTGAAATGTTAGGCTTTTCTATAATTTTAGAAACCAGCTAAGGAAATAGCTCTATTAGAAAAAAAGGCAACAGCTTCCAAGCTTTTGAGGGAGAATAGAAAAGGTGAAAGAGAAGGAGGGATTATACTCTATGTAAAAGAGTGATTTGAGGACATGGGCAAGAGGACAGATCAGCTGGGTGTCTTTGGGTCAAAATCAGAGGAGTCAGCATCAAGGAAGTGCTTGTGGTAGGTGTCTGCTATGGAAGACCTAATGTGGAAACAGATAAAATCTTCTTCAAACAATAGAAGACTGGCAGTGGCAACCTTGGCTGCACTGATAAGATTATCCTAAGGAGTGTGAAGAAGGTGAGTAGCAGAGTAAAGCCCCAGACTTTCACAAAAGCAGAGTTCATCTTGCTCAGGGAGCTGTCAGGAGGTATCCCAGAAGTCTGCCTGAAAAGCCAAAGGTGTTCAGGAGCACTGGGAGACTTTCAGACAGCATTCTCCACGCACAAGAGCAGTCCATCACCTAAGCAGGCAGAGCAAGACACCAGCCTGGTTAAACAGTGAGATACCGAAAGAGCTCAGATGCAAAAAAAAGGAACATGAGAGTGATGGAAAAAGGAACAGGCTTCCAAAGCAGAATATAGAAATATCACTCAGGCATGCAGAGATGCAGAGGGAAAGGTTAAAGTCCAGCCATAGCCTGAGCTGGCAAAAGATGTCAAAACAACAAGAAAGTGCTAACACCCTGTATTGTGTGTTAGCAAGCAGGACAAGGAAAAGGTATGTCCACTATTGAGTGGGGTTGGCCAGTTAATTACAAATGACAGAGGGAGACCTGAAGATTTTTGTTTATGCCTTCTTTGCCTAGATCTTCATGAGGAAGGTCATGTTTCTAAGTCTCTATGGAATCAATTTGCTCTATGGAAGCAAATAGACTGCTGACAGTGGCAGAAGGCTGAGTTAGCTGAGGTATGTGTTGGCTTCTTGGAATGGTGCCGCCTTCTTCTTCATGCCCAGAAACAGCTTCCAGGAGAGTCCACTCCATTATTTTTCAAGGTACTCAAGTGAAGTTGACTCATCTGTAATTTCCCAAATCTCTTTTATTTTTCCATTTTTGTAGACGGGTGTAATATTTGCCCTTTTCCAGTCAGCTGGGACTTCCCCCAAACTCCACGACCTGTCAAAGATGTTGCAGTGTGCCTCTGCAATGATGTTGGCAAGCCCTCACAGCAGCCTTGGATGCCTTCTGCCAAGTCACATTGACTTGAATATGTCCCACTTGTACAGGTGGTCCCAAACACTCCTGAGCTCCTTTGCTCTCCTTGGAAACCTTTCCAACAGTTTCCTCTGAAGCTGAAATAGGAGTAATTTCATGTACGACCATCTGCATATATTGTATAGAAATGTGAGGCAACCAATAGAAACATGATGGAACAGACCTGTCAACTTTGATGCAAGTTTTTACTTGCCCAGGGATCGATCAAGTAGTGAGACAGGCTAAGAAATGAACCAGAAGAGCTGTGGTAATCCTCAGCCAAAACAAAGAAACCATAAGCCAACTAGCCAGAAGAAGAAGAAGAAGAAAAAATAAAAAAGCAGTGTTAAAACACATCTGACTGGACACTCTGGCATCCTCACCTACCGCAACACGATTCCTTAATGTTATGCGGTCATTGCCTTGTTCAAAAGCCAGAGACAATCGTAATAAAGCATTTTTTCACAAAGTTCATGCTTATGAATGCTCACATTTTACAACCCAACAGATGTTTAACAATGTGACAAGTCAGCTAGAGGGCCTGAAGGCAAGACTGGAGCAAGGCTTGCTGCAGAGACAACACAATCACCTTGGAGGCCACAACCAACCTGGATGCCTGGCAGAAGGAAAAACCAAGCAACCACACTATCAAAGTGAGAGCAATGGGAAACAGGGGTATATGCTGGGGTCTGCCAAGGTGCTGCAGAAGTGAATTCTCCAGTCATGGTAGATTATTTTTACGGGGGCACTGCTGCCTAATGTGCATGGAGGTATCTGATAAAATGAGAGCTCTACTGAATACCTGATAACCACAAAGACATCTTTCAGGAGGGTTCTGTTTTAGGATAAACACAGGGGTGTAATTGCTCAGATACCATCAACATGATAAAAAGGAGGAAACCTGAATGGACAAGAAGAAATGACATTTTAGTGGTGCTACTCCCAGGTACGCTGTAAGCCTTGCAGAGTAACTTCCAGTCTCTGTGTGAACATGTAACAAAGTACACAGATTAACAGCCATTACCGGCTATATTGATCTTCAATGCCATATTGTGTTCCATGGGAATAAGAAGGGCTGCTCCAGTGTCCCTGTTTTCCCATGGCTATATGCAGAAATTGCTCCTGTCCTGCCAGGTCTGAAAGTGGCTGACTTTCAAGAACACCTAGTATGTTCACCAAGGATAATTCATGCAACTCCTCAAACTAAAAGACTTGTAAAAATGCATGCTGTGCAGGAGGAAACTTCAGGAATGAGTTGGAATCAGTGCCTAGTTCTCAGCAGGAAAGCATTACAACACCAGGTCTATGAGAGCTCCTATCAGGCTCAGTGCAGGTGCTGAACATGCACTGCAGAACACACTGTGGAAGATAAGCACTTGTTAAAACAATTCAACATACAAAAAATGTTACAAAAGCCTAACTAGGAATGTGATTATACTCACATTTTGCTCTTTTTTTTTTTTTCTTTAAACAGGCAGAGGCATATAATAATGTATTTTATTTTCCCTATTTACTCAAATAAAACCTTCACCTTTTCTCAAATAGATATTTCAGATTTTTATTATCATTAATTATGTGTATTACAATAGCAGCCAGAAGCCTCCAAATTAGTGACCAATACACAGGTCCCTGTTGTACAAACAGATGCTAAAAACCACTCCCAGCTCCAAACTGATGACAAAAGAAATCATGAGGATAAAGGAGTCCCTTTGGGATCCTTGTCTAAGGAGTCAGAGAGACCCAGGGAACATGCAGCATGCTAATGGCTGTGATATTGTTTTTTCACTTTGGAATAGACTCTAGAGGAAGAAAAATAACTGGGTTTGTTGGTGCATCATGTTTCCCACATGGGACTCATTTCTTCATACTTGCTGATGATCCTAGTTTCAATCCTTGCCCAGTAGGAACCTGAAATTCAACAAGTGAAAAATGCATCCTCATTGAGGACACACAGTAAATTCCCATTATCTCCCTTCAAACCAGGATATTGAGCCTGCTCTCTGGTGGCAGCTACAAACCAAGGGAAGAAAGAAGCTGCAGAAGGAGAAGATGGACCTGGGTAATTTACCCAGAGATGAGTGCAAGAATTCAGTCCTGCCTGCCCTGTAAATAGGGCTGGTTGGATGCTTTCCAGCAGGACTGATGTCTTGGAGAATGCATTCCAGAAAGAAGCAACTGAAAAAATTAAGATGAAGTGGGAAAATATCTATACCACCTTGCCTGAAGGTGATAGTGGTTCTGCTTCCTTGTGCCTATTGTACCAGTGCCTAGGGGATACAGAACTACTCCAGAAGAGACTAGAAAGAGGTTGTAAAAGATCCAGCAGGAAAGACAAAAGAATACCACAGACAAGAGAGCTTCAGTTACACACCTTCAGAGAGGCAGAGGTAGCTTGGGCCATCACTGAATGGGACACTCTACCTGCCTGTCTGAGTCTAGGCTAGGGTGATCTAGTTTTTTGAAGGCCACACAGAGGTGGAAGTGAGACTGGTTGTTCATTTGGCCTTTTTGCCTGTCACCCAAGAGAGAGTCTTGCACATTTGTACTGAACTTTACATCCCAGAGATATAAACAATGCAGAATTATTCTCCTGAGAGGTGAAGGTGGCTAAGCCCATCCTTTTGTTTTATGCATGAGAAGCTCATATATATGATTTATAGGTGCTCTTTACCCACAGAGCAGTACTACTGCAAACAGCAGCTATGCAGTGAACCCCTCAGCTTTAAAACCTTCCTGGCAAGAAGCCCTCCCAAACAGAGACCTTTTCCAACAGGGAAGCCAAAACTACACTAGGTAAGAGATCCCTTTGCTGTCTGGCAGGAAACAGAGCACTTGCCCTCCCGAAGGCTCCAGCTGCAGACATATTCCTGCAGCACTTTCACCTGCAGGAGAATGTCAGAAAATTATCCCTTGTCAGGAAATCATTAAAAATGTTATCTTTTTCTTTTGGGAATTCCTTGAGACTCTGTTCCCTTCATCTTTCTCTCCACAGTGGCTGCTGGAGACGGCTGCAGGATATTGGACATGAACCAAAGCCAGCTGAGTAGCCAAGATTCCTTCTAAATACAACTACTATTATTCTTTAATGCCAAACCTTTGGTCCCAATGCTCATCAACTCTCATTGTGACAGAGGCTACACTCTGACTTCAGCTCACACAGGCCAGGTTCTGGAAATAGCTTCATGCTACCTAAGTAAATCTCTGCCTGTTAATGAAAATAGCAAAGGGAATGACAAAATTGTTTGGGCAGATAAAAGAATAAGTGTTTGACCCAGACCAAATTCTCCATCTTTTGGGTAATCCCTTCCTCTCCTGCAACTCAGGAAATATTCACAGCTGGTTGTCACAGACCCTTTCTCCACCTGACAGCAGCTCTTTGTCTTAAACTATAGTGATGTTATTCCTGCAGCAGTGTACCAGGCACACATCACTCTCATCTCCAGAGGTTTGAACTCCTCTGGAGAGGTGCAATAAGGCAGAGGTGAATCAGGGTCACTATAAATGCTCTTTGCTCGAGATTAATCTGATATGCTTTTAAGGCATATCAGCTGTATTTTGCATGTTATCATCCGCTTGTGGCAGCATTACACACACCTGTTTATACCCACAAATCAATAAGGGGCAGCCCAGGACCTTGGCTCTGGTGCTGATTTCGGACTGGAGTGTCTGCTTCCTTGGGGAAAGATGGGAAGGGATGATGCCACCTGCCACATCACCACAGGGAGGCAAAGGCTGCAGCAGCACCATGGCTTCCTTCCACCTCCAAGACCCAGCAAAATGGGTACAGCTTAGTTGCGAAAAAAAAACCCCGAGGCAGAGCTCAGGGGCTCCCATGAGTCCTTGGCCACACCATCCCCTCTCCAGGAGCATCCTGCACACCTGGCCAGCAGTGCCCTCCTCCTCACGGAGTCCCCAGGTCGATGGATCTCAGCTCCCTTTTGCCACTTGCCAGGGAGAGGTGGCAGGGAATGCGGGCAGGCAGGGAGCCCATCTCCCAGTGGGGGAGAGGAGAAAGCCCTGCTGCTGCTGCTGCTTCTGCAACAGAGGCAGCATGCCCGGCTTCACGTGTGTGCCCGTCCCCATCGGCCACTCCACCCCGAGCACCACCACCACCACCGACATGTGCGCCATGAGGGTCCTTCCAACTGTAAAATTTCCCAGGAGACACCAGGGGCAGCAACAGTCTCCAAGTCTGTCCTGACACCCAGGATTCTGGCAGCATGGCAGCAGCCCCACACCCCGTTGGGGGCTGTGTGCCGGTGCCCTGGCCCGCAGCGAGGACACTGTGTCCCCTCAGTTCAACACCTTCTCCGAGAAGTGTCCCAGCTTCCCTTCCTCCTGCACAGGCTGGGAGGCTTGTCCACCGCAGGACAGGCCCCGCTCCTGGGCCAGGGCTCCACCGGGCCACCGTGGCCCCCCGCTCCCCGGGGCCGGGCAGGCGCCCTGCAGCTCTGCACACTTCTCCTTGTAGTGCTGGGCATTGCCGGCGAAAGTCTCGCAGCGGCTGAGGTTCTCCTCCTGCACGGGGCTGCCCACGTTCTCCTCGCTCAGCCCCGAGGCCGTTGTCCCCTCCTGGGAGTTTTGGCTAAGGTAGACAACAATGATGTCACCCTTGAAATTCATTACTTGTCCACTTGAAATAAAGGTGGAGTTACTGTTTCCAGTCACATTTCCTAAGGAAGGAGGGGGGAGAAAAGAAGACACACATGATTAATATTCCCCTCACAACGTGGACACTTAGTGCAGTGAACTTAATCTGCTGTGGTGCCTTTCCTCTTGTTCCATTATTTTTTCCCCCGTGACATGAGGATGTTCTTATAATCAACGCCTTCCACTGGACCTTTTCATTATTTCCATTTTCGTCTTCTCAGGACAAAGTCTGTCATACGCAAGGAGCCTGTCTGGAAGGGTTGGAAACATTTTCCCTCTGAGCTGTGATCTGGGAAGCCAGAGAGAGGGTGACGATCTCATGTTCCCTGTGCTGCCTGCTGCACAAAGCTGTGTCCAATCTGCCCCTGCCTGTGGTTTGTGAGGAAATGCTAATTATTTCTGATGATGAGATTTATTTTTTCTTAGAGTCCCAGAAATCACACTGTTTACCAAAGAGGCAATAAACCCCCAATCAATCCAACTATTTGGGTTAGATAACAGGCTTACTGAATTAAATACTGAAAGACTTAACATCAGATCACACGCCACACAGTGCCCAAAGAACACAGAGCTTATACAATTATGTTATATATCCAGATCCTCCATGTAGGTACACTCTGGCTCTCACCTAGCCCCTGCAAGGATTTAGCAGGATATAGACTGATAGCGTTGAAGAGATAGAGTCTATATTATAGCAACTTAACAGAGTTATGGTTTCAGTCAGTCTGCCTGAAGTTAGAGATTTTTCAGTATAAATGCAATCTTTTCTGCTATTCAAGGATGGGGCTGCTGACCTAAGTGACTGCAGGACTGTGCTCTGGGAATTAATAAACTTTCCTCAGAGCAGAAAGAACATAACTGAGAACAAACTTCCAGCATCAAACTAACAAGCTTGCTGAAGTTTGAAAATGAAACAAAGTGAAGAAACCAACAAAATTTTCCTAGCCTGTGAACACCCTTACTAAGAAATGTTTTTCCTGCTGTGCTTCACTTCATCATTACTTGCAGACTGATCCGACTCCTTTTAGATATTTTGTGCTTTCTTCATTACATTCCTCAACACTTGAGACATTCCCATTTTTCTTGCAGATAAGCATGGCTCAGCCAAGAGAAATGCTGTTTTTCCAGTGGCAATGGGTGATATTTGCACACCAGCACTCCAGCTGTGTGGAGGCAGGATCTGTGCCTGCTCAGAGCTGACTCTGGGCAGCACTCGACCGTCTCTCTAATAGGCCCCCCTTAAGCAATCTTATTTATTTCACCTAAACCACTGCATTGCTAGCTCTTTGCTTTGTTTCCAAGTGCTGTTGATTAACATGAGATGTCCATAAGGGTTTTCTCGGCAGGAGTTTTTCCCTGCTGGTTCTTTCCCCTGTGTTCAATTCAGTTTGGCTGTTTGCCATGAACAAAACTCTTGGGCATAATGGCAGTACAAAAATAACTGTCTTTAAACAGATTGCCTGTCACTTGCAAAAGGTGCTGTGAAGAAAGTTACCAGTGCTCAGCACGAGATCAAAAATTTAGAAATATATGTGACAGTGGGGAGGTAAAAAAAGGGCAGATTAACACATTTATAATGTTTAGCTGAATGTTGCTGGCAAACCTTCTGTGCTTTCTGAAGACACCATGCTGAAATAAAAGGATATTTAAGGCCCAAAAGCACAGGAAATGGACACAAGAGCTTCCTACACTGTGCAAGAAAAGTGCTTCCAACCTGAAAAGTATAAGGAACACATTCAGAGTGAAGGTATTGTTCTCTGCAGTGTTTCAGCCTTTTGATCTTTTCAGACTATCTGATACTAATAACAAAGACAGATAATTTTTGTGGTAGTTGTTCACTAAGAACTGGAACAACGCAGGCAAATAATTATCTCTGAGACATTTAATGGCCTCTAGGTGGTGAGAACTGTTTGTCACTGCCAAACCAGGCTGGTTTGGGATCTGGAAGTGAAAGGCTTTGCAAAACCAGTCCCAATTATGAGTCAGCTAAGTTTTCCTGCACGCATGTGCTACGCTGTAGTCCTGCACAGGATCTGAGGTGGGCCTGACCTGATCCTTCATGTTCTGACTGCCTCCAGGCTTGGGGGGTTTGAAGAACTGCTTGGAGGCTTACCTCCATCTCCAGTGGTGAGCCCTGGAAGGGACACCTGTCCAGAGATTCACTTTGGTCCTCTAAGATTGTTTCACAGGAGGGACAGAGTTTACCAGTTCTGTTGTCATTTTGAGTGTTAGTGAACCAAGACCAAAACTTCATGGTATTTCCCATGGTCTTTTTCTTCCCATTTTTCACCCACCCTCTTTTGTACCACTCTGTTTTAGCATAACTGTGTGTGCAAAGCCTGGTGGCTTCAGTTGCTTTGAAAAGCTTTACAGAAAGTTATTTTACATGCACATTTATTCCATCTGGGCATTTCACAAGGCCTAGCAAAATGACAGATGCTGATGCACCCACATGGGCAGCCCCAGTGTGGCTGGGCTGCTTCTGTGAGGAACCTATGGCTAAGCCCTCCCGGTCCTCATGCAATCAGGCACTGCCAGGGGGGCATGGCCATTCTGCAGGCAGAAAAATCACTCTGCCAGCAAGCCAGGTTACCCACAGATCAACTAACCCACACCCTGATACTGCCCACAGCTCTGTCAGTATCTTCTTGCAATCATGCGTAAAAACTGGCAAATTAGGAACACAGTATCTGTGCTCAGGTTTCACCAGATGGCACTATAGCATGTACATATCCAAAGGCACAGACACAATTAAAATCCTATATAAAGAATTGTGCTGCAGATCTAAGATGGCACTTGCTAGCACAGCACTTATATCCAAGCTCTCCCGTTTGCTCTATTGTTCCTTAATATTTTCTCTTTCTCTTTGTGTCATACTTAGAAAGAAAAGCAGTACCAAATATAACTTGACTTTCAGTTGTACTTCAAGAGTCCAACAATAACAAAAAATATAACCTGTGTTCTCCTTGCTCCTGCTGCATTTTGTGTAGACCAGACAGTGAAACTGCATCAAGATTTCAAGGAAACTGAAGCAGCAGAAAGTTTCTGCTCTTCAGAAGATGAACGCTACACGCATTCAGATTCCCATATGGAATGCATGTTCAGAGAGGAAGGGCCTTCAAGTGTGTTGTTTTGGGGCTTTGGCAGACTGACAAGAATGTCTCCGTAAGAAATTTTAAGGCACAACATGGCTTTAAAGAAGGGCAACAGCTTACAACTGCTGTGGGTATTACAGTAATACTTGGATGTCCCACTCAACACTAAGGTCTCATTATGCTTGGCAATGCACTGATATAAATAAAAAGAGAGCATCCAAGTTTATGAGATTATAATCTAAAATTATTAATAACATATGACAGGCAGATTGCAGACTTTTATAGTGAAAAGAAGTCTGGGGAAGGAAGGTTTCATTCAGAGAAGGCACATAACTTCCCTTCTGCTGGTTTTGCTTCAGTGCTTTTTTTCCTGGTTTTCATTTGACAATTTTGATATATTTACTCAATTAATAAATTGGTAGACAATTAATAAACTAATCAATTTTTCAGAGTTGTTTAGGGGACAAAGCATATGTGTATGGAGAAACAGTGTCTGTATGAAACCATTTTATGTGAATGCTTACATTCCAGCAAATAAAAACAAAGAGAAAGAGCTATAAGCAGAAAATTGTAGATAATCTCTTAGACCCAGTCACGGCCACCAGCTTACAGCTCCAGCTGGAGTTTCACTGATCACTGTATAAATGTAGCTGGACTTAAATCGAATGGCAAAAATATGTGTGCACACTGGTGAATGAATGGAAAGTATCTGCCTGAGCATTATGCATCCTTCCTCAGCTCAGCCTCTAGGTCCCTGGACTGTGTTCTTTCCAATTTTCTCCAATACACACACTTGCTAACAGAACTGCCTGGCCTCTACAGTGACAGCCAGAAGGTGAGTTCTGCATTGCTGGGTGGGACAATGGTCCCCTGCTGGGCTCATTCTTCTTGCAGAATTCAATACAAACCAAATGGCCTTACAGTTTCAGATTTTTTTTCAGACTAGCTTCAAGGCAATTAAGGGAAAAAGCATCATTTTCTTCTCCTAAATCAGATCCTCTGAATACTACTGAGCTAGCAAAGAGAACAGTCCTATACAACTGTGTATGGGTGATGCCTAATGGGCTTACCAGATGCTGGAGGGAGATCTGAAGTGCTGCTGTTTGTCCCTGAAGTGCTTCTGTGTGTCCCTGAAGTGCTTCTATTTGTGCTCTGGTACTTCACGTTGGTACTATCTGAAGGTGCATCTTCCATACCAAGATCGTTTGCTAGAGTGCTCTGACCAGCAGAGACAAAATTCAAACCACAGGTGCACTGGGCACAGGAACCAGTTTCTGGGGAGGTGCAGGTGCTGTCAGCCGCAGCACAACAGGGTTTATTACACTTTTGGGGAGATTCTCTGTACAAAATGCCACACCTCACACAGATCTTCTCTGAGTCACAGTTTGTTGCAAAATTATCCGTGTCTTTGTTGCCTGTTTCCTTCGGGCAACTGTGGGCATGTTGGCAAGATTTCTGTAGAAGTTGGTCCGTGGCAATGTGTGCCCCATCTGTGTTGGAGGGAGGGTGAAAGCCTTGAGAGACTGACACATCCTCTGTGCTCCCAATACCTGAAAAGTACTGGTTCAAGCTGTCATTCTCCCCCGCCTCCATTGGTTCTGAAAATGATGACACAGTTTTACTGGCACTCTGACTTAGTAAAGATAAATAATCAGTGTTATTGAGATCCTTATCCATGTATTCATCTTCCGTGGGAACTGGTGGGAACTGGTAATCATCAGTCTCGGTTACCACAGAAAACTCTCCTGCCTCACAAGGCTCTGTGCAGGGGTTCTCATTCCTGCAAGGAGTGTGACCAGAGGTGCAGCACAAGTTTCCTGGGACAGGAGAGCCCGAGGGGACCAGGAGACACGTGTCTTCAGTGGTCTGCGGGACAGCAGCATTTGTGATGTTCACAGTAACAAATGCATCTCTGGGGGGTTCCTGAAAGAAATAAAAAGTAAAAACATCTTTAACAAATAGATCAACATGAAGTTATGTTTTAGACAAAGAAGGAAAAGGCAGATCATGGTCTTTCCTCTGTGTGGAGCTGCTGAGGTTGAGCAGTGCTGCTATATTTGAGTCTAGATGTGCAATTCTACTCTGCTGTGAAACTGGGACTGGTGATGCCGGGCTCAGCAGGTGTTGAGAATGAAATCTGGTGGCCTGGGGAGCAATAACACGTAATCTTGTGAGACAACTATTCCTAGTTTTTTTTTTGAGGGCACTTAAGAAGAGTTAATAAACCTAGAAGAGTTGCTGGATTCTGCTGTTCCTTATAGACCATTAGTAAGACCCACCTAACTGCTTATTAGGTTTTGGAAACACTCCCATGTGTCTGAAGGGCTATTGATCTGGGGGCTGGATTTTTAATATCAGCAATGACTGAAGAAAGAACCTGGGTTGCTTCAGAAGTTCTGAGACAAGCTCGAAGAAAACACAAGCAAGGTTGTATTAACCTGAAAGGTTAGGACAAAAAATGCAAAGGCCCATGACATCCTGTTGTCAAAGTACTTGACAAAGTAAAGCTACATTTTCCATAGCTCCAAAAAAAGGGTTGGGAAATACTTCAGGGGTTTTTCTTCAGTTTGTACAAGTTGTGCTTTAAAGATGGGTGTTTGGGAACTGATACCTTTAATTTCTAGCATCTGTTCAGATCTTCCAGGATAGAAAAGAGAGTGTAAGTGCTGCCAGCCACTAATTGCTGTTGATTCACTCCTCTGTCCCAGAGGATCTGACCAGCTGCCAAGACAGGAGGTTGCATGAAGACTTATGAGACATAAGAGGAACTGCCTGCTCAGAAAGGTGGGTTTTTTTGGTATGTTTGGTTTTTCTTTGAAGCAATGAAATTTGAGTCTTTCAACAGCTAAGCTCATCACAGCTTCTAGAAGAGGTGGTGGGACAGCTGGACACCTCAGTCCACATCCACGGTGTTAAGCAGGCTGTGCAGATGAACTTGAACCAGTGCTACCATCTGTTTCAAGCATGGGGCTGGTGTTCTTCTTATTTATTTTGTATCGTAATGCACAAGCAGGATTTCTTCCTCCCTAGAATTAAGGAGTCAAACAGTTTCTTTAGCTGACGGCTCTGTGTTTAATGCCTTGCATGCCTGGCATTTTTGGCATGACCCAAATCCAAGTTTCTTCCCTGTGACCACTCTGGTATGTAACAAGGGGCAAACTCAGCTGAAGCTTTTCCTGCACTTGGGATTTAGAAAGGCTCTCTCCTAGGCAGTCTCAGGTGATCAGCAATCAGTGGGTTCATGATTAACTTTCTCGTCATAAATATTAAATAATCACGAGACCTTTATCTCTGTTAAAACTAGCTGAAACCAGAGAGCAGGCTCAGAAGCTATTTGTGAATGGTGATTTCACATGCCTCACATTTACAGAAAACCAGACTTAAAAAGCCAAAACTGTGAGCAATTTTTGAGGAACTCAAAATTTGTGTTCTAGCCAAAGATTACCATGGAGTCTGCTTCAGAAGGGGTGTCAGGAATGCCATGAGGAAAACACGGAACAAAGAGAAAATGCTACCATCTTTGACTTTACCTTTGTTCCTTTTATTTGGCTGCACACTTCATTAGCCCAGTTCTGTAGATCTGCTGTAGGGAAAACAAAAGAGTAGCTGTAACATATAGCAGGCACTTAAGTTAACCACAGACCTAAACACCCACAGCCATTCACAACCCGCAGTATCATATTAAATAAAACCAGCAAGCCTGTTTTTACTGCCTGTTGAAGTGTCCCAGCATCAGTCTAGCTGAGGATTCATTGTAACTGGAACAGGGATATATTTCTGTGGAACAAATGTTTCCAAACTCCCAAAATAGACCACGGTTAAACTGTGTTCCACATCAAATGGGGTTTCTTTCCTGGTCATATGTCACACCAAGCTATGACTGGCCCAACAACGACCCGCTCACAGCAGAAATGGTCTATTTCAAGAGAAGTCACGTGGATGGCCCAAAGGCCCTTCCCAGACAGGAGTGAGAAGCTTGGAGCAAAGAGGGTAAGCCACTGAAACCACAGGATGGTGGGCTCAAATATAGCATACTCTACTTAATCAGGGTATGCTTAATGGGGAAATTCATTCCAATTTCTTTGGAGTATCTCCCAAGGAAAAGCTTAAGCCCAACATGCTTTAGGGTAACAACTGACACAGTGAGCAATTCTTGGTTTGTGTTTATAAATTCAGGAGACTTTGCAGGGCTTGTCCCATGTACATTTGAAGTTTATGATGGTTTTGCATGGCTGAAGATAGATCAGCTGTGCAGCCACTGCCAGTTCCCAGCAACGACTCTGTTGCTCTGATGTTGATTTACCACCAGTACCCACACCAAGCAGAAAGGGCTTCTTCCTGAGCCTGCAATTCTCCCAGGCTCGGGTGAGCAGGATTCCCCATGCGAAGGCAGTGAGGGACTGTCACTGCAGAGCAGCAGGGCAATAGAAAAGTCAAAGAAATTGCATTCCCCCCTAACCTGCTCTGCATTGCAAGTATTTGGTTTGCGAGCAGAGTCACCATTTCCTCCAGCCCATCCCAGAAATTCCAGATTTAGCACAACCCAATGTTTAGTGTGGCAGAGGCATCCTATTTCTAAAACACAGGCTGAAATATGCTTTACAAGAAGTGAGTTCTGTCTTCCTTTCCACTGGCCCCAAAACTTTTCATAAATTGCTAGCACTTGGAAAAGTAAATGATGGAAAAAGCTTTCCATGTTTAGGGGGAAAAAAGTTAAGAATGAACAGAACAATAGAGGTATGTCCTTCACTAAAGAGACCCAGTGTTTAACATAGAGTGGAGGAATGTGAAGGTATTTCCCTTCTATTAATAATAAACTCAGTATCCCACTGTTATCCAGTATGCCTTTGGCTAGAGTTTTTCTGTTTTTCTACTTTAATTATTAATACTATTTCCTTCTAGCATTTCTTCAATACCTCATCAGAACTTCAGCTTTCAGCTAAAAACATAATCTCCATCGTATTCTCAAATACACATCAGGCCTTTGTCTTGAAACCCATATTTTAACCTGTCCAGATGCAGGTTTTTGGGTGGGAGGAAAAGTAAGGTGAAGAAGACAGGACTTCTATCTGTCCCTGCTTCTCTTCAGCCAAGGGGTCAGCTGTGCCAGGTGCTGCCGAGCAGCCAGGCTGCTGTGAAAGCCCCCAGCACCAGCCCTCCTCCTTCCAACCACAGTCATGTCTGCCCTGAGGATGGCCACTCCATGGGTCAAGTCTAATACACTGTAATTACTGCCTGCCTAGAGGAAAGGAATTTTTAGCCTGGCTTTGTGCTAGATAAAGCATATCCATATGGACAGACATAGGGATGGCATAGAACTTCTAGTGCAATTCCTGAGCTTCTTAATCTGTTGGTTACCCATGGAACCAGAGTGCACAGAGAGCCACAGCTGTCACACTCATGAATACCATTAGCCATGATGTACCTGTCAGCTTTTTCCCCTTCTTCTTGTAGTATACGATGAAGACGACAATGCCAATTAGTGTCACAAAAAACAAGACGACAATCAACACGTATAAGATCCTGTTTGTTCCTGTAGGGTGTAAAAAAAGGTATCTTTTTAAAATGTGCCATCAACACAGAGCCTACACTGAGCAGTATGACAGTCCTTGCTCATTTTACCTGCTTTTCTACAGGAGAGGGTTATTTTTTCTTCCTATTTGATCTTTAGTTTCAAAAATAAGAACTCTAGCACTCGTGCAGCTCTGTGACAAGCAGCCACACTGACGGTACCTGGTACCAAGACATTTCCATAAAAACCAGAATCTTGGTGTTACAGAGCAATGCTGTCCGGTCAGGCTTCTCTCAATGTTCCCTGGCAAGCTGCCAGCAGGCCACTGGGCTGAGCTTGATCTCACTCAGGGGACAGAGGACATATATTTCATGAAGACTATAGATACAGGTGGAAAAATTTGTCCTTTATCTCAGGTTATGACGGATCACTGCATGCCAGGCAAGCAACCTCCTTGGTACCATATCCACACAGAAGAAGGAAATGGACAGTGGGCAAGAAGGGATATCTGAGAGGGATCAGGCTGAGACTGTATCCACTGCTATGAAATAAGCAAGGAGAGGAGCTGCTAGTCTTTATACATGTAATGTGTGTGTGGAAAGCACATAAAAAAGAACAAGCTGTAAATGTGAAGGAGACATGGCTATGACAGGAATGCTGCCATGCAGTTTTAGTGGGAGGTGTCAAACCCAGCTTAATAGTGGAAATAGGCCCTAGAGTCACCACGCCTGAAGCAATTTTTAAAGGGGGGATTTTCCAAGAGCACTGTCTTGGTCTACAGCTGCTCTCCCTAGAGTCACCCACAATGAGAATGGATTTAAGCTAGCCCAAACCTCTAATAATCACATCCCTCCTCCTCCCCACCACTTTCCAATCGACAGTCCATGAGAGGACACAAACCATCTTCTGATGGCTCAGGCATCTTCCGTTCTTTACAAACTGCATCAGACTTGTCAGTCCCAGGCACGCTTTCTTCCATTCCTAGAGCTGTACAGCTAAAAAAGAAAGACAAAGAGGCTAGGTTCTCTCAAGGAAGCCTGTTGTGCTTCCTACACTTATGCAGAGCAGTACTTTCTGCTGTAAAATACGACATTTCTCCACCCCTAAGAACCTCAGATACTTTATTTTCAGCTCAGCAGGTCTGTTGTCACTGCTCTCTCTTGTTCTCCTAGAAGGAGAATTCAAGCTTCAGCCTGACAATGCCTTCATCACTGCACAGCCAACGCTGCTGCTCCGTGTGCTCTATGGGCAGCCTGGAACACCCCACTGAGAAATGCTTTTTACTGAGCTTCTCCCTTTCTTCTGGCTGGTGTGGTCCTTTTACAACACCCAGGGACTTACTTGGTCCAGGATTTACACTCGTCAGTGGATGAAGAGACCTTTGAGAAGTAGCCTCTGGGACATGGTATGCACATTGTGTCCCTGTCTTGTTGCACTGTGTGTAGGAAAGAAAAATGTCATAGGTGAGTTTCTGGGGGTTCCTTCCAAGCAAGAGGAATGTGACTATGCTCCCCATCCTCCTGCTCCACTCTTCCCCCACAATCCCCCTAAAAGCTTCATAAAGAGTGGGGTCTTAGGTTACATTAGAGCAACAATGACAGTCCCATGTAAGCTGCGGAAAGTCTCACCAGAGCACTTCTCTACGTGATCAAAATGAGAAATGACCAGGAGCCATTTGTGTTATTTATTGTAAAATAACACACAGCTGTTACATCCTTCCCCTTCTATTTATTCCCTCATGATGATGCTGTGTCGCAGACAGTGACGCTGACTGGTATTGTCACTTTTATGAAGCCACAGTAAACAAAATGCTGTATCAGGATTTGTTAGGCTGGAGATAAAACAGCAACTGTCCTCCAGACACATGAAGCATTTCTTCCTCCATTACTCTATTACTTGCTGCTTTTTTAGGGTTCCTTATGCCTGGGGCAGCTGTTCCAAGTGTTCACTACACCTCTGAACTTAACTGTCTGTTTTCCACCCACAAACACCTGCATCTTTTTTAATTAGACTTAGGAGTAAATTAAATGTCTGTAATAAACCTTTGCACTACTAGCCATCCAAAACAGAATACTTGCTAAAACAGAATACATGAGCTACCTGAAAAGTGTTAATCACTTTTAACTTGTTTGTAACACTAAAAAGCGGCAAAGCAGAGTCATTGCACAAAACCAGATTGCAAATCTGACCTCAGGAACAAACCCCAAAAGAGTGCTTCTCTGAATACGGGAGCAACGCATGACCTAATGACTCACAGTCAGACACCTCAGCAAACATTAGAAATGTACTGGACACCTTGCAACGACTGCCATGTCCACATGATATCCTGCAGAAGTCACTTGATCCAAGATACTGCTTAAACTATGGAGGCAAAAGCCTTCGAAGTGTGAATAGTCCAGGAGGATTATATGCAGTAGTAATGACAACTCAGACACGCATCTTCTGTTGACAGTCATCTGAGAGTCTAAAGGACCCTCTCTAATGTCACAACCCACACAATGCTGGCCTCATCCAGTAGGCCTGAGCTGGACATTTCACTTTGTACATCCCCTTTCTGTATCTCACCAGGAGGCTTGACTCCGAGTCCAGGAGCACACATGGTATTTCGCTGACAGCAGTCGCAGTCCTCGTTCCAGTGGTAGCCCACTGTACAAGCACACTGCCGCTGGAACGTGCTATTCCCTGGGTTCACTTCTCTCAAGGCCTTCCCTAAAAGAGAAAGCAGATGAGAGTAAAAATCTCTCTGATAACAAGCCTCAAGTTTGTGAACCTCCTATTCTACCTACTTGCTGTGCTTGAAAGGCAGATGCAAAACCATTCATGTTAGAGGAAATGGTGTCTTTCAGGAAGCACAGGAGACCCTTGATCAGCACGGTCTCCTCACCCACTGCACTCCTAAACAATACATTTCCTTGTGGCTTTTGTAGAAAACAAACACAGCATTTGCAAGGGTGAGACAAACACATTAGGGGAAGTGAATGCAGAGTGTGCTGGGCAAAAGGACAACTTCTAAAATCAGCTCACAGGGGTGAATGGCCCCAGTGAAGATAATCACTATCAGCAGCACAGGGACTGCAGTCATGGTGCTCTGCACAGCACAGGATCTCTACTGTCTGGGGACCTCCCTCCCTGCCCGGCTCTTCTGCAAGCTCAGCCTTCAGTGTTGGGCACCTGAACAAAGCAACTTCCCTAGATCCACTTTCCCATCTTCATGTTTCACTAATTTGGATTAAAAGGTTCTGCAGTACGAACAGCTCACCTTGATCACATATTTTATGTAGTAAGCATTTATCTTCTTCATTCCAGACATCCATGTACTCGTTTGGGCCACACGGCTGGCACACGCTATCAGAAGTAGCAGTGCATCTAGCAGACAAATACTTCCCTGTGATTGAGAAAAGGACAAGTAGGTCATCTGGAAGCTGCAGAGCAGCTGTCTGAGGAGGTTAGAGAAAAGTAAGAGGTTGGGTGCTAACACTGATGTGGACAATGATTTCTTCCTGCACCTTTTTAGTTTGTCAATCTGGTCCCTATTTAGTGTGGCACTGAAACATCTGTGAAGTGGATGGCCTGGGAGCACAAGAATCGAGCTGCTTTCTGTCTCCCGCAGTGGTTAAGTGCTGTCCCAACAAAACAGCTGCTGTGGCCTCTGCTGAGGCCAGCAGGACCACTCCTGCCCTAGGAAGGCACTCGAGATCAGGCACCTGCAGGGCACGTGCCAATCCATCCGCAGTCACGAGAGCTGACTGCCTCACCAGCGACCCGCAGAGCAGCTCCGAAGGAGCCTCTCAGCCTCAGAGCCCAGTCAGTGCTCACGTACCTGGCTCACACTTCCTGCAGCACCGTCCAGAGTACTCATAGTGTTGTTCGCTCTCACACGGCGGAGTGATTTGTAGTGACAGCTGGAGCAGGGAAGGAAAGAGAGGACATGAGAACCAATACACCTGGAGAGCTTCAGACCTGCCCAGTCCCAGTGCTGGCAGAGAGAAGGAAGACGTCCCGTCTGTACAGCATTGTGCACAGCCAAGCAATAAAACTTACCCAACATCAGTGACTTCAAAAGTGCTTTGTACACATGCTAAGGGTATGTACTTGATGCTATGCACACAGGGACTTTTAACAGAGCCAGGTGACAAATAAATAACCCATCTTGCAATTTGTCATCAACTTTTGGCCTGCTACATAACCTTTTCTTACAGCACTCTTTTATTTAAAATCTATGACTTTAGAACAATTGTAAAGACAAAAAAAGGCATAGAGATACCTCTGTAGTCCCTTCCACAGAAATCACCTCAGATCAAGACCTGGGAAACTGCCAGTTTTAATGTAGAGCATTAAGCAAACAAGCAAAGTGAATGATTTATATTCCTGAAAAAGAAGAAGTTCCCAGCTTCCCACTGGGATACAAAATGCTCTTGGCTAGTCCCATAAAATACTGGACTTAAATTTTGCAGCTTTTTATGGCTCCCATTGTGTCCTGCAGAAATGGTCTCATGGAACTGAGGCAGCCATCCAGAAAGGTGATGTAATTAAGCCAACAGCTTCTTGTGTCTCAAAACAAACAAATCAAAACTAACACAAACCTACACAAACCACCCCCTCTCCCCCCTACCCACATGACAGGGCATCTGCAAAGAGGGCAGCAGAGTTGCCTCTGTCCCTCATGGGCCTGTGCATCCCCTCCCAACTCTCAGCTGCTAGTACACACAGTGGTCCCACCCAGAGCCCAGGCTTGAGGGCATGGCTTGTGCTGGGGATCCCAGCCAGACAAGCATTGTGCCCAGCCCTTCCCTGACCCTGCTTTGGCAGCCCAGAGTCCTGAAGGCAAACTCAACACCTCACAGTTGTTGATCTTGAAATTAGATAAAGTGATTCAAAACTGAGCCCATAGCAAGAAATTCTTCACTCTTGGATACAGCCGTGAAAACTGCACTTACTTGGACAAAGCTGCAATAAAGCTTCTTCTGCTGGTAAAGGGAGCTTTTGCTGTCTAATAGCACATGACAACCCTGTGCCTGCCGGTGCTGGTTCCCATTCCTCTACTTAGTATTCTCCCCTTGTTTCCTCCAAGTCTTTACATCTTCTCTTTCCTCCTTTTCTAGTTTAAGCAATAGCAACCCCTTTAAAAATAAATAGTTTTCCCTAAGCACCCTGCCCTCTTCTAATGCTGTGAAGGGTCTTGTATATAAAAGATGACCAAAAAAGATTGATTTTTTTTTTTGACACCACCTTTTGGCTTAGAGTTTAAGCCATGGGTTGGTGCATGATTTGTGTTTACCAAAACTGCGCTAGCTGTGTCTGGAACAGAAAAAGTAGCACAAGTCAGAGGTCTTGAGTTCTTGTATTTTTGCAGGGTATAAAGAACTTACAGCCCTCTTTTATCATCACAACAATCCTGGGTCAAATTAAGAGTCTAGTCTTCTGTTGTCTCTTTGTTTCCTTGTCTCTTTCTTTGCATTCATTAGCAGTACCTTTCCTGCGATTAGATAATGCGTTTTTAGAACATTCCCTGTTTACACAGCACCTCCAAGGAGAGGCACAGGATAACAGCCAGCGCTGGTGAGGGAAGAGGCAATCTAGGAAAAGGAAAGTTGGGTCAGCCTGGCAGCTGAACAGTGACATAGCTCAGTGACCCCTATACTTGAAAGAGCTCATTTTCTGTAACGCACTACAGGCTAAAACACTGAGACTGCCAGCAAAAGGTTGAGGTGATGATGTGGAACCAAGCACAAACAGTGTCTTGAGCAATTGATTCTCTACCCAGCCATCCACAAAGGTACAATCGTGGTGAGACCAAAAGCAGGTCCAGTCACTTGCTTTTTGTTACAGAATGTCCTCTTCTTCCTCGTTTGCCCCTGTTTAATAGTTCCTCTTTAGACGAAAAGACTAAAAAAATTACTGAAGTGTCAAACAAGGGCAAAGTCATCCTTTTTACGGAAGGATATGCAAATCTGCTAAGGAGCATTCAGGGGGTCTGGAGTAATTTCTGAGAATCACAACTCAGCCTGAGGAGAAGCAGCAGGGCCCTGGAACCAAGGTGAAGGGAGCAGGCTAATTGCTCAGCCACCTTTTGGACACTGTTTTATACCACCAGGCTTTAGGACACAGTGAGGGCTACTGTTAGGGAATAGCTCACAGCTGCATTAACCTGCTCTGTGTCAATAAGCAGCCTCTTCTGTGTCCGTGTCCTTCCCCTTTTCACACGAGCCAAGGCATTCATAAAGCTGCGATACTCCCTCTTTTGATTTATGCCCAGTGGTGCAAAGACAAAGGCTCTCAGCACCCATGGGTTAACCTTCATGTGATGGTGAGGGATTCTAGCCTGGTATGGACTGGTTGGACCTGCCGAGCTTGAAAGCTGGGGCAAGAGTGGACAGGAAGGGAAGCCAAAGCAGCCTGGAGTTTTCTTATGGTGGGAGTCAAACTCAAGACTTTTTGCTAACACAGCTCTGTTGATGTCAGGCTATCCCGTGTTAATTCCTCTGCCAGGCAGACATGTCTGTCTCAAACTGTACATTAACTTCCTTTGGAGGATGAGAAGTACTTGTGCTGCTGGCAGCACGATGACCTGATGCTTCACCATCACCAGCACATTCCTGCCAATGTGTCCTTCTGAGACGGGGAAGTGCAATTCATTAGCAGATGAGGAACTTGTACCAGGAGGCCATCTGGCTTTACAGAGGTGACAGGAAACCAAACCAAGTCTCCCAAGGCTCAAGTTTGCTCCGTAACCCCTGGAACATCCTTCCTCTCCTCGGATGCTGGCCTGTGGGTCAGAGTGATTTGGACACCGCCAAGCTCTTATCTAGAGAGAGAAAGTGCCAACTTCCTCTGAAGTGCTTAAATGAGATAAAACCCAGCCTGGTCATTCCTTTAGTGATCTTGCTATTGATGAAGCTGCTCATTAAATCCCACCACCATGTGCAAATAAGTGCTTCAGAGAGCTCTACGTATCCTGTGTAAGTTTAATTTGTCACTTCAAAAGTGTGCAAAGCACCCAGATTTGCACCAGTTCCCCAAAAAACCCGGCAGCTTTCCCTTTCGATCAATATTACTTCAGAAGAAGTATATCTGACAGGGGAAGAAGCCAGGGGGAAAAAGACAAACCTCCTCCAGGCTTGGCAGATCCAGTTTGGTAAAGCACACCAACACCTGCTTACCTTGAAGCACAGGATTACCACAATGGACTTCTTTGGAAAAACAGGCATGCTTACATCAAGGTTTGCAGAAAGATTGTGTTTTGGTGTTGAGCTACAAGCAGACTTTTCAGCTTTGGGTTTGGGTTTTTTTCTTGCTTATTTGTTGAAAAGGACATTAAGCAAGAGTGTGCTTGTGCTTTTAGGGTTGGAGAACATCGACGACAGCACTACAAAGCAACACCGTGTTACTCACACCTTAAAAAAACACACACACAGGTGCTTCAGAAGGGGAGAACCAGCAGCATTCAGACTCCTGTCCTCAGGCTTAAGGAAATATTCATTCTTCGTGCCCTTGAGCAATCAGAGGGCAGCAGAAGCTGTGTGTCATGGATGCTAAAATTACTCTTCTCGCTCTTCATGTTTCAGAAAAGATAGAGTTGCATGGGCCTCTTTCCTTTAAAAGAAAAAATCTGGAAGAACAAAGTCGGGGGTTTCCACGGTCTTTTTCCCATGACACTTTTGAACAAGAACCTGAGGCCTCAATGAGGATTGCTCATTAGCGATAATCTCAGTTTTGCAAAAATTGAGCTGTAAAGAGACACGTCAAGGGATAACTCTCTTAAGATGACACCTTACTGATCAGTGCAGTTGTTTCTGGAGAATGTTCAAGTCATCTGTCATCATTTCACTGAGCAAAGCACGTTTTTTTCTCCATTTATTATTACAGCATCGAAGCACCTATGGCAAAGACAACTACGGTCTGTCCTGCCTCGCACACACCACTTCTTTATACTTTGGAGCCCAAGTTTATTCAAGCCACTTGCTTTTGAAGTCCCTAGACTTGCCTGCAATAAAACTGAAAAAACCCCATGGATTTGGGGCTTTATTGGCCTTTGTCAACAGGAGTGAGCTTTGAGCAATGTTTCCTGAACTGAAGTAGGCCCTGCAAGCACAGTTAAGAGGGCCTCTGCAGACATCTGCTGCTGCTTCTTCAAATGTGAGCCACTGCCTCTCCCCTCACAGGTACCAACTGTGCCCACAGCCTTCCAGCCTCTTACCTGATCTGGGTCAGCAGTACAGCTAACCAGACCCCAGATTTCTTCAGCCCATTGACAGTTTCAGAGTCTTGCCTAAAAAATTATTTAAGAGTAAAAATAGAATCTGGTTCTTGATGGGTGCTGCTGTGGCTGGTGCTCCCAGGCACTCTGTTGAGGCACATAATAGTAACAACTCTGGAAAATTTTACAGTTGTGGGTGTTCAAGGGGAAAGAGGAATCCTGTGTTAAAGACTTAATCATAATCACGTTGCATGCAACAGTTCCTTCATGGACAGCCTTCACTGCTGATAAAAATGAAATCAAAGCAGCTCCCAAGTCACAGCTTTGCAATTCCAGTTATTTGCTTGCAGGCCTGTAATTCATCACAAAAATCTTAGATTGTGAATGAAATGCTTTTGGTGATGTCAACTTTCCAGTGACCAGTAAACCACATCACAGAACTACCACCACGTGGTAAAATAGAGCCGGGAAATGGCAACAGCTTAAACTAAATATTATTTCACTTTCAAAAATAGGTCCTTAAAACCCTGCTAGAGCCTGAATGCCTGAAGAGGCCAGAAAGAGCGTGAGGGATAAAACCAATAATGAAGAGGTGAAGAGAAAACTGTAACGTGCGGCCAGGACTTGGGCAAATGGTGGCTGAAGTTCTGTCCTGCCTATTCCCCTTGTCCCTCTGTTCCAGCGTGCAGCCAAAAGCAAACACCTGAGCAACTGGTGCTGCTCCACCGGTGGGAAGGAGCATTCCTCAATCTCAAACCCACCAGAGATATTTCTGGCCAGCAGCTACGCAAAGGAGAAGTGCTGCACTGACGGCTCTCACGGTGGGGTGGGGGCAGGCAGACAGGAACCTCAGGTATATCAGATATATCAGATGAGAGGCGACAGAGGTGAGAGACAGCAGGGCTGAAACAGTGACTGACTGAAGCCATGAATCAGCCAGCCTGCTTCTATGGGCTGAAGACTTGCCATCATGTGCACAACATTTGTCATTCAGAGACAAAGTCATCTCCACACCGCAGCCAGAGGGGCACACTTAACGTTTTCACTGCCTGCGCAGCCAGTAGTGCCTGCACTTTGCTGCAGAACCTCATGCTTTAGCCTATGCACCCCCACAGACAATTCAAAGACTAACAGCTACTAGGCAGAATACTCCGAAGGTGAATCAGAGACTAAGAACCCAAAAGCTAACCAAACCAAAACAGTTCACAAAAAGGCTTGACAGCAAGACCAACAGTCCATAACAAGCAGAAATAAAGACTGCAGAATAATGACATTATCAAAGCTAATACCTAGGTGTGCTTGTGGTAAGGCCTGCAGAGGCAAATCTCTTCTAGATTAAACAGGTGCGAGAGCAGTGCTCCAAATGAAAGTTTAGTAGCCTTACCACTCCAGGTACAGTCTCAATGACTCATCATGAGTAACTCTACACCCATTCATGCTTAATTAAAAAAATAAAAAAACCAATAATGCTACAATGATTTAGTGGGGAGCATGCTCTTCTTGCATTTTAGTTCAGCAGATCATTTTTCTATGCTTCATCAGCTGAAGTTGAGTCTTAATGAAGAAATGACCATGACAGATTTCTTGGGCTAGATGCCAGATTAGAAGTCCAATGGGGACTTTCTATGCTTAAAATCTGTATATTTATGTACCCTTTCCTTACAGCACGTCCTCAGAGTGGAACATAACATGCTAATCTCTTATGATGTGAGGCGAGACCCCACAATCCTAGCTGAGCTGCTGGGCAGAATGAGAAAGCTTGTAGAAGAGAGGAAGCTTGCTTTCACCACCTGGTGCTCTGCTTTGGCTTCCTCCTCCTGGATTTTAGCATTGTCCGTGGAACAACTGCTGAATGCTCTGCAGGCAGAACCATGAAGGGCAGTGGTGGGGCTGCAGCCCTCGCCTGGGATGATGGCTGTCTGGGGGGATGCATGGAACACCCACAGAGCATTCTGCCTCCCTGTGAGTGAGAGGGAGGACTGCATGACTATATCTGCACCTTCTCCGTTGGGAAGGAATTGCTGCCTTTATTAAAGGGCTCAGCACTGGGCTGAGAATTGATTAATTCACTCTTTAGGTGTCATCACGAGGAACCAGCTCTGCCAGTGACTGCGGCCAGTAATGTCTATGCAAATATTCTTCCCTGATTTGAAGAGGCTCTGGCTGCTTTCCATAAGCAGGCTGTTTTACAACATGTGGTATTGCAGGGGAGAGCTTTTCTTCCTGTGAGATCAGATTCAAGGAACCATCTCATCCTTGCTACCAAACAATGCAAAGTTACTGCAGGGTATGTTGCTCATAAGGGAAAACTCTTCGCTGTGACAAAATAATGCACTTGAAATAGATTTTCTTGTGTGCTACATAAGCAATTTTAGGACTTCATATGAACCTAGTTGGACATTTTTCCCTATCTGTATTTCTGCATTCCAGATTAATGGGTTGCCTAACAAAACTTCACAGTATTTTTATTTCCATACAAGATTCTTTTCTTTTCCCTCCACTTTGACCACTGACTAAATATATTCTGCACCCATCTGCAGTCATAAATGTTGTTCTTTGCCATTCTTGAACAGACCCTATATACTTTTTTTTCTTTTGGAGTACCCACAAAGTGGTGAGGGTGAATGACCTCATTTTTTTTCCCCCTCCTTGGCTAATTTGCTCTTGCAGGGTGGATTAAACCGGCCAGCTTGGCTCTTTTACCAAAACACAGCCTTTCCTGGTCTCTTTTATCTAGATTTTAAGAGGGGAGGCAGTCAGAGGGTTCTGCAGAGGCCGAGAGGCAGTCCTGGGTCTCGGCTCTCTGCCTGCCCACGTGCTGCTATTCCCTGCCAGAGCCCCTGCTCCAGCCACTCCTTTGGGAATGCTGCAGGGAGGCAGCCCAAACACATCTGGCCAAGTGGTGTGGGGAAGGTGCCTCTGCCATGGGGATGCTGCTGGGGTCCTGGGGCAGAAGAAGATCCAGAGAACAAGGGTGAGGATTGGATGCTGCAGCCTAGCCGTGGCATCCAGCCAGGGCAACATATCCACTCCCTCCCTGGGCCTGCGCGGGCAGACCTCCCTGTGACTTTGGTGGGAAACAGATGGGGCGCTATCCCAAGGTGATTAATGACTCTTTGGCTTTGTTTGCAGCCATGACATCCTGGGCACTGCACAAACACCTAAGAAAGCCATGCCCAGAGAACTCACACCCTGAGAAGGCAAACAAAAGAGGTAACCATCAGAAGCCCTGCACAAAGCAGCTTAGGTGGCTACACAGGTATGAGACACAAACCAGGATGTCCTGGAGTGCCAGGGTGATGTCAGCATTGCTCCTCCTGTGCAGCGCTGAGCCCTCCAGAAGGCAACCCATCACAAATACGATAGCACACTGCAGTGACAGACAAGGACAAATCAGGAAACCTGCTTTCCCCAGTGCCAAAGCATCACACCAAGTCCTGCTCCCACAGGGCAGACACAACAGCAGGCTGCCCTGAGTGCCAGCACAGCCAGATTCCCACCTGCAGCCCACCTTGTGACTTCCAGCCATTGCTGCTTGTGGAGTTTTTCTTCTACTACATGAACTTTGGACCATTTTCAAAGAAGAGTAAGTCATAAAAAGGGGCAAGTTCTTGCAGGCAGGCTATTGTGTTGCACAGACCAAGGCCTACTCAAGTCCAGAGTGCAACCTGGTTAAACATCACTTAATTTTTATCTTGCATTTATAACACACAAATATTTGCCCTTGTGTTTTCTATCGCAATAATGAGCCATTCTCAGAGCAGCTGCTTCTCCGCGCAAGCAACGCCAACCAACGCATCCTTAAAAACAGGGGTGTGTGGCTGCAGCAGAAGCTGGTGCTGCCTTGCAAGCTGAGTTTCCATGGAAAGGAAGGGGACAGTCTATGCAAGGAGCAGAGCTGCAGCTGACGACATGACGAACCAGCTATCTCTGTTTCCCTCTTCCCTTCTGTGTAAGCTCAACCAGCTGCCGAAGCAACCATCTCCTCCAAGTGTCCAGCAGCCTTTGCTGGAGAGCAGCCCCTTGCAGCACAGGGCACAGGATGGAGGGAGATCTGAATTCTGTGGTCACAGCATGTGGCAGCAGGAACCCTCCTGGCTCAGGTCACCACAAAGGCTTCCTGGAGACCTGGTCATACAGAGAGGAAGTGGGCAGGGAGAAGCAGGAGGACAGCCTTGCAGCAAGCGTTGCCTTTTCCTTGCATCTGCACATGTACCTACTACAGGAGAGCCTTTCACCACTTGAACTCCTAGGGACAGATGGGTAAACACAGCAAAGTGACTCAAGTATGATTCCTCTAAACAGCGTTAAGGTATAAATGCTAGAGGGCATCACTTTGAGGTTTCCATGATTTTCTATGCCATAGTTATGCACATGTCCCTTTTACCATCTGTACTGGTTCTTGCCCAGCTGTCAAGTTACATCCCACTTTTCTGAGCTTGAGGGTAATAGACAGTAATGGGCAATAGAAACAAAAAAAGATCCTTAGGGATGCAGTTAATCTCTCTGCTTGACCTGTTTCTTTGGTTTTTTTTCCTTCTGGCACAGTATGAAGAAAGCCCTGTGACCTGGATGACATTGGTCAGTACCCTCGAGATGTCTGATAAGCTTTGAATTCTACCAACCTGTGAAATGTGGCAAAGGTTTGTTTTGGTCCTGTTGGTGGGAAAGAAGAAATTACATCGGGCAGATGATGCTTAACATGAAAAGGGAAGTGTGACAGATTTCTTATATTGTGGTTTGATGTAGTTTTACATACATTATATTCTGTTGATATGAGGTGCTGTAAGATTTTTCACATGTTCTGGGGGAAACTGCAAAACAATGAAAGCTTGCCACTGTTCCTCACAGGAACCATTGCTGCAAGGGAATTTTACAAATGAACTATTTGAATAACAGCAGCTTAGAAGCCCATGCTGTTAATGGTAGAATAAATCCAGGAGTTTACATTACATACTGTAGAAGTTTTGCTCTACTGAATGATTCCTTTGGCCCTGATCACAGCAGGAATAATGGACCAGGAGAGCCCACAGTGTAACACAGTACAGTCACTTGTATGCTCTTGTTCTCCCGTCTCTCATCATACAGACTGTGCATTTTAGGAAGTTAGAGAAAAATCTGTATTTTGGCCAAAACTTTTCTATATTGCAAAGGATTCCAAATGCTTGCAATGACCAAACTTTATCTATGAAGTAAGGGTTACAGAGTAGTGGAAGGACCCATGCCATGCCACAAAAGGCAAGATGAATCTGTAGTGCAACTGATTTATTGCACCTTTGCAAATTAACATTCTCAGAGACTTTGACTCCCATCTGATTGTAACACTGATACTCTTTGCTGGTGTTAAGCAAGGAAAGGGAGGTGACTATTCTGTGCAAAGAAGCTGAGCAGATCATGCCCCAGAAAGCAAAATACCTCTGACAGGTGTCCAAAAGGAATGACTTGGAAAGATATCTTGTGGCTGAAGCACAAGGTAAGCAGGGCTGAGCTCTGTTCCAGAAGTTCTGCTCCACACTCGGTGTGTGACCTAGAGCAAGTCACGAATTCTCTGCTCCCATTTCCTCTTTGGTGAAAATGATGACAATGATCATGTCTATTCTCAGTGGAATTATGAGTGAGTATGCAATAACTTGCATTTCCAAATGCTTCTCATTCTTTGCAGGAAATGCATTGCAAATATCACCGTTCGAGCACTATTCCACCCTATTAACCAGTCTAAACTAACACAAATGCATCAGAAAAACCTCAACCCTCCCACAGGTATTCTCACATTTGTTACATCAGAATGCAACACTATTTTAAGAAACCACTGCTCAAATCAGTCAGACAAAGGAAAAACTGAAAGGCTGTTCCAGAGCAGCACCTTTCTAAGCTTGCCTTTCACATTCTTGTAGGTTCTGCTCTGAGGGCAGAATATTAAATTAATGGTCTCTTTGACAAATTATGTTTTATCCTTATCCTTATGCTACAGCTTTCCTGGAGCTTCCTACAGTTTTGTGCTGCTACTTGTCCAAAGCAATGGCGATGCAAAGTTGCGTCCTGTACAAATACAGACTCAGAATTAAGCACGTGTGGGATGCAGTGGAAAGACTTTACACATCAGCCCAAAATAAATTCAAGTTCCTTGTTCTGTGTCCTGTGAAAGGCTATGAATCAAGAGTTGAGAAATGATGAGGAGCTCTGGCTCCTACATCAGAGTACCTGAAACATGCCAGGAGCTATACTATGGAAATCTGAATTTCCAAGGTTTGGTCAAAAGCTGAGCCAGTTCTAGGCAATGAGGATATTCCAAAGGGAAAATCTGCACTAAAGCCAAATGGCTCCAGAAGGAAGCAGGCATGTAATGGTTAGTGATCTGAAGTAAAGGTACGAGGAGTGTTGAGGTCTGCTCTTCCTGCTGCATTGATCAGCCCTGAGCACCAGGGCAGGAGAAACGAGAGACACAGAGGATACCGAGGGACAGGACAAACCATCTGAAAGCTGTGATGTAAAAGTCACTTTTGAAATTTGCAGGCTCATTCACATACATATGGAGGACACCTGGAACGCAGCGATTTGAGAGAAGCCTGAGAGTGAGGGTGGACAAAACTAAATGTATGTTTTAGAGGGGAAAAAAAGGCCTGTGTGGTTTTAGGCAACATATTTAGGACCAGGGATCCAAAGGAAAGGCTCTCAGGACTGTGCGGTCAGACATTAAATTGTAAGCTGTAGACAGAAGAGGGTTTTCTGTTTTGGTTTGGGTTTTTTATCTTTTTTTTCTTGAAGCTGCACCTTGCTCTCAGGGAACCCAGCCATGGCCCGATTAAAGCCCCATGTCGAGGGAAGCACTTTAAGTTACATAACTTATCAAGAATAAAGACACACAGAAAAATACCAGAAGTTCAGATGAAAGAAATACAAATGGTAGCGAGACTGCCCAAACATTGATTAATGGAGGAAACAAAGTATAAATAAAGGGTAGCGTGGTATTTGTAAACCCTGCCAGTCTAGAAGGGTCTAAATGACCAGAAGGGAGAAGGATAATTTTTAAGCTGTATAACTAGAAAGAGCAAAGCAAGCTTCTGCCGATGTAAACTGCTGGAGGAAACGCGATGTACGCCATTCACAAGGCTGAGCAAGAGCTGGCTGTAGAAAATGGTCTTTCCGACAGCAGGGGAAGACCAGCCGCGATCCCAAGCGTACCACGCTGACCAGCAGCCACCTGGCATCGCACAGAGCTGCGACCAGAGCACGCCGTGTTTGCAAACAACCGCAGAGCCAAACCTCGCTCAGATGTTCCCCCGTCAGAGGAAAGGGCTGCCCTGTGGGGCAGCTGACCTGCCACGGGGCTTGGGCTCCAGGCTCTGCCATGAGCACATCAACCTCCAAGCGAGTTATGCGGCCGCTCTGAGCCTCAGCCTCCCACTCGTGGACCTGGGGTCACAAGGCCGTCCCATGGCCCGGAGCCGCTCGGGGGCTGCCAACATTTGGGGTGGCGGGATGGCCAGAGCGTGAGGGGACTCATCCCGGAGGAGAAGCTGGAAAGCCGAACCTGGGCTGCGAAAACGCCGCGTCCCACGCCTGAGGGACAAGTGTCCCCACGCTCTCTCGAATAAATCTGTTCGGTAGGGTGGAGTCTGCCTTATTTTTACTCTACATGCAAATTATATCCCTCAACAATCTCACTGCAAATATTTTCTGGTTTCTCACACTCCGCCCTGGGCAGAAGCAGGCTGTTTTCCCTGCAGATCCCCTGGCTTCCTTTGCAACTTTGGGTTTGGACTATTTTGATTTTACAGAAGCGAGAGAAGCTTATGAGTCGCTGGGATAAAAACAAAACCAAAACCCAGACAAGCAGAGCGGGGGGCAAGGCAGGCGAAGCTGTTCTGCCCAGCCCCGCGGGATGCCGCGGGCTCGGACCTCGCCGACTGCCCCGAGCAGCGCGGCGAGGACACCGACCCTGCGGGAGGGATGCGACACCCACCGCCCCCTCCGCCGGCTCCCAGCCTTACCTGTTCGCCAGCGGCAGCGAGGCACAGGAGAAGGAGCAAGCAGCCTGACGGGGCGGGCATGTCTGGGTGTGCGTCTCTGCCTCCTCCCGTGGCTCCTTTTCCTGCCACCGAAGGGAAACTAGATCCTTCCAGCCAAGTCCCCGCGCCCCGGCAGCGCAGCGAGGCACATTTGAGCTGACTACTTCTCTTTCTTCCTTTCCTTCCTCTCAGCTACACGAGGGGAGAAGAGAGAAGAAGAAGAAGAGAAAGAAAAAAAAAAATGCTCCTGGCTGTAGTTCCCACAGCATTTCCTCAGCCTTGACATGCAGGGCTTTTTTTTTTTTTTTTTTCCCCTCGCTTCTTGTCCCTCCCTTTCCTTTCTCCACCCCTTTTTGCAAGAAGTTTAGTCACCCTGCCCCACGTCCCTCCTCCGGCCGGTGGGGATTGCATTCCCGGTCAGTTGTGCTCGGCCGGGCCGTGCATCCACCTGCCCCCGCCTCAGCGGCCTCCCGCTCCAGCCCCCAGCACCTTCCCTCGCTGTCATCTCCCCTGGAATTGCTGCCTTCTCCTCACGCCCCCGGGTATCTCTTGTCCCTGTCAGAGGACATCTTGGGCCTCAGGCAGCCTCCCACCTCGCCCCTCATCCGCCCTGCGTCTGCCCCCAGCACTGAGGAAAGCTCCTGTCCCATCCCTTCCCGTGCCCTTTCCCCTCTCGGTGCCCGTGCAACATGTGGGTGCCAGCCTCGGCCTTCCGGCACAGCTCGAGGTCCCTCTCCCTTCCCCCTCCACGCACTTTAGCTGATGTCGGGAGCTGGCGGACGGGATTGCTGCCAAGAGGGGAAGAAAAGCGGAAGATGTGCTTTGGGAGCTCTCCCAAACCACTCCAGGCCGTGCACGGGGCCAGTCCCTGCGACCTGACTCGGAACGCTGCAGGGTGGCCTCTTGACCCCCGAAAGAGCCTCCACCGCCGGCCCTCCAGCCCTGCGGCAGCCGCCCTGCCTGGAGGCGAGTGGCTGCCGCTGGTGGCATGCCCGGCACGGCCCGCGATGTCCCTCGTCTCACAAAGGGACAGGAATCCTCTGGTGCGGCAGGACAGGGCCGGGCTATTTACACAGGCTGAGGATCCAGCGGAGCTGACCCTGTGGACACAAAACCTGCCCTGTGCTCACATGCTGAGAAATAAGCTCGGGAGCATGTTTCTGATCTAGGCAAAGAAGGAAGTTGTTTTTTCACTTATGTATTTAGATTTAACCATCGACCAGGAAAAAAACTAAAGTTTCTCTATGTTTTCAAATAAATAAATACATTAAACACAGAAGATGAAGAGAATATTAAAAACTCATCCTTCCTCGGTGGTGCTGTTGTCTGATTTCTGCTCAGAGGAATTATACACTCAGGAGAGAAACAGCTGCTGAGCTTTTTTCCTGTAGCTAGTGGAGGGCCTGCCTGCACAGCAAAATGAAGCTATGACCTTCACTTCACCCTTACATAGTTTCCAGGGGCCATAAAGCTTTTTAAATCTCCCTAAAGTTGCTTGACATCCCCCCCAATGTTCTCAGTAAGCGTTGGGCCCAGCCTGATCTGTGCTCAGGCAGGTCCTGCTGGTCTCATTCCTCAGCCTGGTCTCATTCCCCAGCCTGGTCTCTGACACCACGTGGCTGTTTGGGCACTGGTGGCCCCTAGGTGAGTTTCATGCTCCACAGCAGGCTATGTCTCAAAGCAATACTGCATGATGTCCCTGGCTTAGGGCCAGCAGCTGCTCCTGATGCCCTCACTCTTCTGGAGGTGACTGGGAAAGGATCGTGCTGATTGGTCTCAGCGAGCCATCGAGCTTGCACATGCAGTGTCAGAGCCCTGTCACCCTGCTTGAGGAGTCAGCATCTCACCACACTTGGGCTGGACAGGCTGCTGGTCCAGAACAGAATTGAGTTGTGTGAGGAGTAGGAGGGATGGCCACTGCACCCAGCTTGCCTGGTAGGCAACAAATGCAAAGCCGACTTCACTGGGGCTTTGCAAGGTAAGGTGTGATGTTCAAAGGTGTGTGCCCGGCTGCTGGCAGTGGTGTTAGTCCTGGTTGGTCCTGGAGGGAGCCCACTGAGAGGGAGGGACAGCACCGGGGTGAGATCCTTCTGCCAGAGCCTCCTCCACCCATTGCTGAAAACATGCAGCTCTGTGCCAGCCAGGATGTTTTAAAATGTTTGTGTTTATGGTACAAGGAAATGTTTCTTTTTAAACAGAACAGTCTGTTAAGTCTCTTCCCCTTTTCACATTTAGCACAACACCAAGGCTATAGGCTGTGTTTATTTACCAGCTGCTTGTTCTAACCACAGATTTACAAGAGCAAACTCACACTCTCAGGAGCGGTTAGATGCGTTATCAGCTTGCTCTGAAGGTGTCAAGTGAAGAGGTTGAAGGCATCCAGTAGAGCCAAGCCCTGTGTAGCTCAGAGAAACTCTAGATCAGTCAGTATTGCACATCAGCTCAATTACTTTTCATTCTCACCCCTGAGCCGGCCTGAAATATTTCTTGTTTGGGCTGAAATTTCTCTCATTTTCTACCACTATGTGAAAACAGCCTCTTTTTGAAAGCTCAGACATTTTCCTCTCAGTTAAATTTTATGTTTCTGAGCCAAAACCCACAGAAGCCACTACTGGGTGCTTTACAGTCTTAATTATGGATTGCAGTAGATTGTTAGAAACTAAAATGTGAATGCTATAAAATATCAACCAGGGAACATGTAGCACTGTCAATTCTCTCACACTTATCACATATATAATTCTATGTAGCACAAATAAAACCTAAACATTTATGCCAAAACTGGTTTGTCTGCCTGTTCTAGACAATTTTTTCTTATTTTACATTATTTTTTCAGCTACCTTTGCAAAGCACCTGTTTTGAATAACACCAAAATGCTTAAAATATTAAGGTTTCAGACTTAACGGTGACATTTGGGTCTTTTGTTTCTGTTCACCACTGTGGCACAGAAGCATGAACTGGACTAGCCATTGGGAAGCTCTTATGAAAGAGGAGAGATGGAAAACCCTGTGCAGCCTTAGTGGTGTGACAGAATGAAAATAATACCTTGGATAATTCCAGGATCCCTTCTTTGGTGGTGCCTGCCATGGGAAACAAAACGTGAGCCGGGCTGACTGCTTAGCAGGGCTGCGGTCAGTATGGATCTCTTCTTACTTCCTTCCTAGAGAGAAAAGTGGGTATTACCTGCTAAATGCTATTCTAAACGAAGCACATCAATGTAACACTGCAAAATTTGTAGCTCTGTGAAAATTAAACTCTTTCAGCATCAGTGTAAAAATGCCTCTTTTACAGGAGCTTGGATAAATGGCAACTCACTCCCAGCCAATGCCTGAATTTGTCTCCCATCTTTCCAAAACTTTCAGCCCAAAAAGCAAAGGCCAGGAATGGTGTGGTGGATACACCAGGGCATCTGAGCAGCACCTGTACACTCATGTTCATGTCCCCAGCTGCTCCTTCACTTTAGCCGTGCCACTGCACTCCCCTTTCCTGCACATGGACACCAACACCTTGTGATGCCCCCTTTCCCCAGGAGGGAGAACCAGGAGGCTCTGTGTTAAGTCCAGGTCTTCAAAGCGATGTGATGGAAACTTAGGCAGAGAAGCAACACTGGAAGGCAGATGGTTGCACCCTGGGAAACATTTTCACATGTGCAGGAAGGCTGTGAAGGCATTCCCTTGCCTCTCACATGCTGTCGAGGGATAGAGAATGAGATGAAGGGTTTTGATCAATCACGATCAATGATTTTCTCTCAGTATGTGTCACAAAGGTTATTTGGGGTTTCAGTCTGTGGACTACATACAGGCTTTGTAAATACAAGTACCTGCCTCTCAGCAGGTGAGCAAGAAAGGCAAACAGTGCAAAGTTAGAGCTCTAGGAAAGATCCTTCTAAATCAGGGGGATGCCCTGCAGGGCAGAGGGGTCCCAGTGCAGCTTCTGGAGTACCAGCAATCCATGCAGAGAGTCTGCATGGGACCAGGGAGAAAGGCTGCCTTCAGCTGCCTCATCACCCACTGCAGGGAGGGAGCCCTACTGTATGACCCAGCACGTGGAGCTTTCTACACTTGGAGAAAACAGACAGAAAATTATCTGAACATTTTAGCACAGGAGGCTCTAGTTTCATTTGAGAACTCTAGCTATTAAAATAAATCAATTAAAAAAATAAAATCTATTATTTACAAAAACGCCAACCCATACACAAAATAATGTCAACTTGAATCTGTTTTCTTCCTGTGAAAGGCAAGTTTCCATAGCATTCTTTTGCCCAGTCTCCTTGAAATTTTCAAACACACAAATATTTCCCATGACAGAGCAACTATAATAAAGCTCCTTAGTCACACTGGTGTGGTTTACACAACACACCTTTTACAATCCCACAAAAATGTACCACTGCTAAATGCCTGTCCGAAACCTCAAGTCCACAGCATTCAAAAGGAAAACGCTTTCAGCCACCCACCACTAGAACGTCAGATATTTGAAGTACGTGCTCAGACACTGAGCTGATAGGTTATCAGCAGCCACTGTGGCAACAGCCATGCCTGCCTACTACAGGGAGGAAATACAACGTCATGGTGAATTTTTAACTTTGATGTTTATAATATTCATCCTTGGGACAAGAGCAATACTGGCATGGCCTGGCGAGCTTGCTCTGCCCAGGATACTCCTCAAGCCCTGAGGAGTTTAAGGCTGGCAAACACCTACCAGGAGGGTGACTGAGACCCTAACTCCTTTGCAACACCCCATTACCACCTCCCCAGAGCCACCCTGCCATTTTATCTAACAGCACACTTAATGATCCCAAACTCCTTTGAAAACTCACCTGATTGAGATGACTCACACTTAGATCAATGGAGTGCATTCATCTGTCAGCAAGGGATCAAACCTAAATGAGCCCTTATTGCCTATTAAACACTGCAGCTGCTTCTTCCCCATCACCACTTCCCCTCCCCTTGCAAAGGTGCCAGTGCCTGACAGAACGAGCCACATGATCCTACAAGGCACACACTCTGCTACAGCTACTGTCACTTCAGCAGGACTCCACTGCACTGCCTCCATCTCCTGAAGAGGCCTTTCAGGTGTTGTGGAATGGGGAAAAACTATGAAAGTGCAGGGCAAGGAGCAGCAGCATCAGGCCACAGTCACAAGAGTTTTGGGAATGGCAATATTCAAATACACAGCAAACAACCCTATTTACAAACAATATTTAAATGGTAGAACAAACAGCCCTCTGCTTCTGGTGGGATGTGAAGTCAAGAGGGTGCAGACCAGCCTGACATGGGGTGACTGAGGGAGGCAGTGGCGAGCACATGCAATCCCAGTGATGGGAAAGGAACCAGACTGACCACTGCCATGGTGTTGGCCTTTGACTCCAAGTGGTGAGTCACTGTTTCAAGCCACTGACTTCTGCAGTAGAACTGCTCATGCTCATAAGTTTCTAGGAAATTGAAATCTTCAGCTTAAGGAAGTCTTTCACCAAACTGGAAGTGTGATGGATGTTCAAGCTCAGCATGTAGTGCAGATGCCTCCAAAGACAGAGGCTGTTTACCACTGACTTGCCTGTTACTAACTCTGTAAGCAGGATCATCTTTTCCTACAGCTTACCTGTACGGATGAAAACTGGCCAGCATTAAACCTAAGGACACCTTAAAACAGCTTCTAAGCTAAACCTTATAAACAGCTTCTCTGGAAAAACGATTACTCATTCATGGTTACTCGTCTGGATTAGTTAACACACGATGTATCAATGTACACCGCTGACATCCAGGAGCAGCTTAATTCAACAACCATGCTCCTCTGGGCCTTTGTTGACCAATTTCACAGTCTGAACCAAATTAGCTATGGATCCGAATGTATTAACTAGAAACATTAGCCAAATGCACTCAGAAAACCAGTGAATCAGTTTCCTTGAAATTTTGTTGCCTTCATTCCTGTTATTCATCAGCACTTAGATTTGATGCAGGAACTTTGGTGATTCCACCTCAGATGAGTGCCATGCCAATCAGTTTGCTGCATCAACATGTCAGTGACTTTCTGCTCCATGAACCTGTGCTGGTACTTCATGGTTTACTTAAATATCATCATCAGTAAGTTCCATATGGGAAATTACTTAAGACATTTGGAATGCATTATACCCACCTTCATAAATGCACTAAAATATAGAGCCAGTGACTCCTGGAACAGAGAAATGCCATTAACAGTGTCACAACAGAGAGAGTAGAAATATCTCACAAATCTACTTTTCTCCAGAATATTTTTGAATCATCTTATCATCCCCATACTGTAGCAATGAATTCCCACAATATATTACAGGAACTCCTCCTTGTTCTTCATAACAGATGTTTTTCATAGATAATTTTTAATCTTTCAATCCATCAGCTTCCTCACCTTCTCTAGTCCCAAATCTATTCAAACACTGCTTTTAGTTCTCCTAACCAGAATATACTTTCATGTACAGTAATAGCAGGATTGTTTTTCTTCTTGGTGCAGAAGAGAAGTAGGAAGAGACTGACAGAAGACTGAGCAGCTTTTCTTATGGAGCTCCCTTTATTCACCTTGCTTAGAAGATACAAAAAGAGCAACTTGCCTAATTTAGAGTTGTAGAAAACAATCTTTCAGAACAAAATATAGGTATAATATCAATTAGTTTTATGCTTAATCTACAGAAAACGTATATTGAAGCAGCCGGGTACCTTCAGCCCACCAATCACTTTTGTTTAAGAACACAGGAGTCAATATTTTAAATAAAAATACTAAGGTTTTGCCTGAAATTTCACTAGAGGCAGCATGAGACCTTCAACATTTAAAGCTAACAAGTTGAAGAAGTTCAGGCAATGCCAATAAATCAAACATTTAGGTTTTTTACAGAATCCTTACTCAGGCAGAGCCATAAACAATTGAAGACAACCCCTAGGGGATGAACTGCTTTCTTTTAACAAAACATTTTCTCCCAAAAGGTTCACTTATTTTGAATAGTAACAGGAAAGGGGGGGGGGGGGGGAGAAGGT
The DNA here is from genome assembly GCA_013398275.1 of Promerops cafer. NCBI lineage: Eukaryota > Metazoa > Chordata > Aves > Passeriformes > Nectariniidae > Promerops > Promerops cafer. Next base: position 3,028,402 of record VZSE01003443.1, on the reverse strand, counting down.
TAATTTAAAATATTCTAGTAATTCTTCTCATTAAATGGGTCTCTCTTTTATTTTCCAGTCCTGAATGCTACAGTTAGGGGCAATTATCAGAAAAAACCCAAATATCACCAAGCCCCTCCACGGAACAACTTCTTGCAATCTTGAAAGTCTGTTCATACTTGAAAACTAATAAACACTTTCAAAAACTCCTGCAACCAACATGTACTAACGAAGACCTGAAATTTAGGAGGCAAAACTGAAGACAACCTGCATTGGAAGTTTGCTGCCTTCACAGTAATTTTTTCACCTCAGTAGTTACTGTGCTGATCTTCCGGGGATCCTCACTCAAATTCCTACAACTGGTGTGAAGTAGAACACTGAGTAGAAAAAACTACACTTTTCAAGGGGATGGAGAGACTGGATCTATTACCCTATGGGGGTAAAGATGCTACATTTATACTAACAAACTGAAGAGTCTCATCCCACTTTCTCCACAGTTAAATTGCTGTCACAGTTTTTTGGCTCGTGCAAATTTGCAGGTTTTCCAAACACTGGATGAAGTTCAGTGTAGGTGAGCAGCCACTTTGACAGGCAGCTGCCCTGCTTTAGAAAGCAGCAGCTTACCTGTGGACCTGTTATTTCAGTCTCATGACCACGAAGCTGTCTCTGGTACTGCAGCTGCTTGAGAAGTCAGAAAAGAGAAAGAGGAAAAAAAAATCCCAAACAAAACTGTGGCACAGGAGACATAGGAGAACAGGAGACCCTGCATGAAAATGGCAGTAAAGCCACAGGAGCCAAGCACACAGATTGAGAATTGAGCAAGTTCAGTCTACCACCTGCTACATAGAAAGAGTTAAGGCTAAACAATTTCTGTGCATTAGACGTCTCTCCTGTAATAGCTCTGTTGATGTGATTATCTTTTTCAGAGAAGAGCAGAAGTAACAAGACAAGGCAGGTATACAAAACTTTTTATTGACAACGGAACAATAGAGAGGAACGTCACCACTTCCCATTCCTCAGGAATGTCTCCATTTCACAGTCAGTCTGCTAAAAGCATACTTTCATGGTAACGAGCAACACGAAGGCATGGAGCTGTCTGTAACCTCCAGAAAGATGTTCCATCAGTGCAGTGCAAGAGCAGCCTATGCACAGCCAACAGGCACAGACATGAAGCAGTCAGAAGCCTCAAGTTATCTCCATTATCTCCATCTAAGGGTGATACCCGACCTGTTATTCCATCCATATTCAGTTTCAGGAGGGAATACCTTATTCCCTTACTCTTTTTGCTTTCCCTGTCCTCAAAGACGTCCATACTTCCAGCTGAATGTGTCAGAGAATGCCTGAGCTTTTATATTTTGCTACCTCATACCAGTTCATGCATGCACTTGAGTTTACTTTCAGAAGCTTACATTGACATAAAGAGGGGGATAAAAAGTGCTGCGTAAGAAGAAAAGGATTTAGTTGTTAATGCTTCCTTGCTAACAAAAATATTTGGTAGTTGAATATACTCCCTGTAATTTTCAAAAAGTATGTAGGCAGTCTACTTAACATTTTAAAGAAACTGCACATCAAACTCAGCATAATTTCAAACACTCCAAAATTAATTTTGAACCGAAATTCAATCTAAACAAAATATCTCTAGTTTTCACAGTCCACAGAACTGCACACTGAGTGCAAGATGAAAGCTGTCTCTCTCCTGCATAATGTTTCCTTTGCCTGCAGAACTGTCCTGGGGACCCTGTGTAGTAGCTTACACATTTCTCAACATTTATTAATTTATCATGTTTTTCCTTTACTTAATGGATGTGCCTGTGGATGTGTAGACTTGTAAAGTGCTTTAAAATAAAACAAAAACCCCTACAAAAGAAAAAATCCCTCAAAAAACCACACAGATGTGAGAATTTTATCTGAAGGACTTTGTACAGCATTTACAATGTCAGCATAAAGCATGTGAAACATGAGCATTCCCTGCAGACTGATGCAGTGCAAGCAGTCTCATACATTAGGTACTGCAATTCCTCTGGATTCAAGATGCACAATACTTACAAAACAACCCTAGAAGCACAGACAAATGCTGGTGGCTCTTCCTCTTCTTTTTAGAAACATAATTAAAAAATCTGCATTACTCTCTCATAATTTAAATACATAAGTAATCTCCACTTTTATTACTTCATGACAATGACTTCAAATTTACATTATTTTAAGTACCGTCAGAATAGCTCCATGTATAATACAGATATTTGCTGATATCCTGTCAGAAAATAAAAAAAACCAAAACCTTCCACTATATAAAAAAAATTATGCTGGAAAGACATGAACACAGAACAGGGACTTGGTACAGACTATGATTTCAGTTTTATAACAACCACAGTTAACCCAAAATTAACAGATACACAGCGATATTCAAAAGCAGTGCAAATATCTTTGGAGGTTAGAATAAAATTATACTACAAGAACATAAGACAGAAGAAATTAAAAGGCAAGTACTTCAAGTACAGGAACCAGTCTCTGTGAGGTCCACCTTAGTGTTAGCTGGGAGTTCCTCTTCCCATCTTACTTCTTCCTCTGGAACACATTAGCCAACATTGCACCTGATGTAGTCAGCTGGCCCATTTTGTTCAAAAACTTGGTCTTTGTATCTTCACTTACCAGGCTCGCTGCAATTGACATCGAGCTAGGAAAGGAAAATATTTAGTGACATAAGACTACAAATAAAAAAGAACATTTTGTTGTTTATTAAACAACCAAATTCTCTTTGTGTTTCAGAGGTTTCAACAAAAAAGACCAGTCTGTGAGGAATTGAAAATTCATCACTACCTAGTCCATATGTACACTGTTAAATTTATTATAATGTGCTCACAGTGCTTGTCAAAATGGTAAAATATTTTTGTGCACACTAATTTTTAGTACCTTCGGATGTCACCACATTAGCATTTGCTACCTATTGGGGAATTGCTGTAGTGACAAATATCTCTGCGAAAGACTGGCTTTGCCTTCTCACCAGAAATGTCAATCCTTATGTTTATTTAGTGTAAGTTCACAGCATTAGTTCAGACACAGACCTTTCTAACCTAAGTAACCTGCCTCCACCAGTGACATTAGCAGATGCGTAGAGACAAGCAAAAGCAAGGTAAGTACAAAACAGTGACCTCTCTCCTTAATTTTCAACGCTTTCTTTTCCAACTACTTCCACCTGAGCAGAGTTAAAAATTGGTGAGGATTGTCAACCTAGTAACTCTCAATAAATCTTGATTTTATAGTACTTGATCAGCATTCCTTTGATCTCCTTATACATTTCCTGCAAACCCCATCCTGAGTCCTAATGGGTCAGCCCCTCGCTGGGTAAGGAGCTTCTCCTGGTTGTTGTGAATGTGGCTCCTGTTACCTGTGCTTGGATGTTCCTACTTGAGACAAACTAGATAGGACAATGGAGAGTTCATAGGTTTCCCACAAACTGGACTGGAAGGAGCAGTCCAATCAATGCTGAAGCTACAGGATACTAAGCATTCAATAATATGTTAAGAAATTATCCCTATGATGTGAAATTAACAGTTTTGGTTTTTTTAATTAACAACATATCAGTGAGCCCAACTTCAGATACATATATCTGTTTAGCACAGTAGGAGTCAGTTGTCTCAAGACAGAGCAAATGTACATAGCAGGATTATTAACAAATATTCCATACTTCCTATATTTGTGGTCAAAATGGCAAGTGCTTTTCAACATTGGACATGGACAATTTAGAAAACATTACCAAATAAATTCTCCCTTGTGAACTCAGTGTGGACTCTGCATTTCAAAATTATAGCTAAGACCACAAAATCTGTCTTACTGGCAAAGGCCAGATTCCAGGAACTGACTTTTCAGTCTGAAAAGTTTTAAACAGTTCTGTTAGACACACTTGAATGAAGGAGATAAAATTGAAGTTAACTCTGAATTGTTTCAACAGAACTTGAATGATTTCTTCAAAGGTAGCAGGGATGCATCCAGTACTTCCTCCCATTTCACACCACAAAAAAGGTGCTTAGTGATAATGATTTCTGTTTCTTTTTAAAGTACATTAAAAACAAAAAGGGAAGCTCATCACTAAAGCTGTACTGTGGATTTGCAAACAGTTTAATTATAAACTTTTAAAGTAAAATATTTATTTCAGGCACGATCACGTAGGCAGACATCTTTGGCTTGATTAAACATCTCCAGTCAACTAATGAATCACATATTTCCAGCTGATAAAACTCAGCAGGGAAATTACTGCTACAGTAAGATGGATGCCTTAAGCAATTTCCTTTGATTTCATGATAAAGCAAGGGCATATAAATTATGTAAGTAACAGTTTACACTCACTATCAGCTAGTTAAGGACAAGAAGCTATCTCAGACTATGAGGTATCCTAGAATTGTGTGTAGCTATGAAAACTTATTTGGGAAATACTCTACATTCCAAGCATTAGCAGCATTAAGAAAATAAAACTGCTTGCTTCAGAAAAGAAAGCCTAGCAACTGGTGACAAACCTGTATTTTTAAACAATCTGTGCTTTCATTAGTCTAATGATCCTGAATAAGACTGAGAAAAACAAGGTGTTCCATTGGTTCTTGAAACAGTTTGGGGGATATCAGCCATCTGATGTCAAAAATTAAAAAGTGACAACTGCAGAGTCTAGAAGTTCATGTTTTCTAATAGTATGTTGCTGTAAATAGAAACATAATCCACAGCATCCTGCATACTTAAAAGTTTAAATATACCCCCAAAGTACTTCCATTACTATGCAAACTGAATATTTAACCACAGCAAAAATTAATATAAAATCAAATAATTTGAGTCTCACATCTTTAAAAAGTAATCAAAGAACCCAACAAAGCAATAGTATATCTTGTTTGAAACAATCAGTCCTACAGAAAAGTGCTTGCATTTATTTATTATTAAAAAACCAAAACCAAACCCAACCCACAAACAAAAATAATGTGTAAACATCAATTTTTTCCTAGTGTCTAGATGAATCAGATGCTACACAGAGTTCTACCTGTTTTATGGGGAAGCTCTAGGCCAAAAAAACATTCCGGATGGGCATTTTATAGCAATCAGTTTGTAATGTAAATTGTTACCCATGATTGAAATATCTTGTTAATTGCTAAAGAAAATGTTTGACATAAGTGGCTATCCAATATTTAAAAATGCAGAGTTTAATCTTCTGAAAAACTATTTCTTTGATCCCATATTGTTTGGCCAACTTTTTCTAACAGCAAGGGGAAGAGACAAGATAAGAACATCTGAAGATTAGTTTTGCACCCATTTTACTTTCTGTGCATGCATTTCCATGCTGTTAACAAACCCCAGTAATTTATATCCCAGTCACATTTAAATCTTTTGTCAAATATATATTTGTCATTGAAATTAGGAACTGAAATTAGCAAGCACTTAGCAAGAAAACAGAGATATTTACGTATATGAAAAGGTCATTTCTTCAGTGGTAAAATATTTCTTGTTAATTTTGTACAAGACTGCAACCATAGCCTGATGTTGAATAAGAAAGGGGAAGGCTAATTAAAGAACAAAGGAACAGATTGCAAAGATTTATCCTTTTCATATCTTAGTTTTCAGCAGTTGCATTGTTAAAAAAAATACATTTGATGTTGTATGAGGTTTGCATTTATCTGTTTCTGCAATGGCTTAATAGGACTGACTGTCATTTCAAAGTATTTACTACTAGTAAAGCCTGAAGTATTTTACTTGATGTGTGAGAGACTGACCCTTTTTCCACTTCATGTTTCTTCTATTCAGTTATTGTACACCTTTCTTATTTTAGTCATTCCCAAACTGCCAGTTGCTTCCAGGACTATGGGTGAGCTCTTTCAAGAAGTAAATTCTATCAATTTGTTACAGATAAGGAAGCATGGCGTGAACAAGCTTCAGTAATTGTCTCAATTCTCATGACAAAGCATTGGGATTCAGAACAGATTCTCTTTTCAGATACCTTCTCACACACTTCCTGGCAACACTGCTACAGATTTATTAAGTTACATAATAATCCACCAGAATTTACCTTTTGGCATGCCATTACAGGCAATAAGCAGACAACAGAGCACATACAGCTCATCATAAGGGCATTGAGCATTCCAAATTTCCACGTCCAGCATGGGTCTGTTGGATACTTCTGTTACCAGGAAGTGCACACATATGATACCATCTCTGCATGTGAAGCAAATGAATGCACGTGCACTGTGTGTCTGCTGCCTCCCTGGAGAGCTGGATTTACTCTGTGTTTGTGGAAAGGGTGTTTTACCCAAGTGCTACACAGGTGGCATTTTCCCCAAGTCAGCCTACTTCCTAACCAGCACATGCACACGGGGTCAGTTTATACACTGGAGAAACTCTTCTCATGTGCTCCAGTCACGTGCAAACCAGGACAGCAGCCTGAAGCAAGCCATTCCCAGGACCAGAACAACTCCCTCAGCCTGCAGATTGCCACCCCCATGGATGGATGGCAAAGTGTCTGCTTCATATGTTGCTCTAAGCACTTAGGCCAGGCACTCCCTGATTCCTCAGATTCAGGACAGAAATTTAAATACAGCTTTAAATGAATAAAAACATAAGAACAAAGAACATTGTTCGTATTAAAAAAAACGCTGTCCCCTGTTTTCCACTGGAGACAGAAACAACCACTGTATTAAAGTTTCTAAAATCTGTTTTCAAATACAGCATATGTCAGTGCAGGATTTCAGGTCACAAACCTTGGACACCATTATGGAATACACTCTGCAGAACACTACTCTGGAGGCACACAGAAAAAGGGAAGTGGAAGTCTTACCCTTGCGGTTCTTGGACGGTCTTGTTTTCCACTTTCTGTTCACATTCTTTTATCATGGAGCTCAAAATAACCTAAGACACGTAAGGAAGAGAGATACATGACATTTGACATTTTTCCTTTTACATTAACACTTCTTATGAAATCTACTCTGCAAATAATTCTGACATTAACAGAACTGTTTAAAATGTTTCCCTGTTTTTTTTTTAAGTGCCTTTGAGTTCCAGTTATTTGATAATGCCTTGTGGTTAGAAACAACAACAACGTTCAAAATAACTTAAGGAAGAAAATGTTTTCCAAATAGTTACAGAAGTTCAGGACTCCCTCCTTTTGCCCTAGGCTTTTAAAAACAGCGCTAAGACAAACTCACATCTGTGACACACTGTATCTTCATGAACATTATGCATGAAAGAAAAAGCAAGGAAAGTAAAAAGTGTGATGGCATCCTAAGACAACATCTCGGTGGAAGGAAGTGCTATAATCAACTTCGTATCATTCCACTTCTGTCTTCCAGAGTTCCTACGGCTCATGACTTTTTTCCTTTATTTAAGCAATTACTGTGTTAAACGTTTCTGCAGAGTATTTAAAACTGAAGACACCTCCACACTTATTTACACTTCTATACACACTTATAATTTTACACTTATCCAGAAATAAGGGAATGATTCCCAATAGCAGGCTTTAAAAAAAAAAACATACAGTTAATTTGTGGGACAGATAAATGACATTCTGCCCTGTGCACAGCAGTACTGTTTTAACACATTAAGACAAAAGTGTTTTGAAACACTTAGGCAAAAAAGTTAGAATGCAAAGTATGAAACTATAAATATATACTTATACACACATATATACACACTGCATAAATGGAAACTTGCTCTGCCACAGCTCAGAAGAAAGCTAAATACTTTTTTGAGACACTAAACTTAAAATCTCAAAGCTACAAGCAATTAAAATTAGTACTGTCTTACCAAACCTGAATACATACAACAAAGGAAAGAAAACTATTTTCAATCTCTAAAATACAGATCAGTCTCTAATGGTTACTACCAACTGGTAACTATTTTTAAATGTATTTGTATAAATTAAAATGCTAGTTTCTGCCAAGTCTGCAGCACAACCATTAATTACACTGATGTGACCTGGTCTGCAGATCTGTGCAACTGCTCACTCTATTTCTCCAGAAGTATTATTTCAGCATTTGAAACATTTTAGGTAGCAGGTGTTACACACCCTTGAGTGTTCCAGAGAGTGGCATTGAAACAGGACTACAACTCTTCCTGCTACATTTGCTGTCCTCCATTTGCATGAAATGTTACACAAATACTTAACGCTCAAAAGTACAGAGGTACAAGAGAAATACATTCAGAATTCTAGTGAAAAAAAAAGCTTTTTGTTCTGTATCAAAAAGGCCCTGAAATTTCTAAGCACAGCTGCTGTAATTTTTGTTACTTAACATTTCTACCTGTGCACTGGAGCTATCCTACATTTTTGTACATCTGAATCCTGATGTTCCAAATGTCAACAATATGAAGTCTTGATCAAAGGGGAGAATAATTCATCAAGGACCCAGGATCATTTCAATAACAGGATGGATTACCATTGTACAGCTCCTTCTGGGAAGGCTGTGTAATTCTTGGATGAAGTGGAGCAATTCTCGCCTCTTCCACAAATTAATTTCTAAATTTCTACTTTATGGCTTTGCACATACTGCTCAGACCTATTCCCTTGGGTTCTCTTTGTTTGGTCATAGGACTGATTATGAAATCACATCTCCTTAAAGAGAAATATTTTAGAGCACTACCTCTATATTTAGAGACACTTAAGAGATTTAACATGCTGAAGATCTTATAAACAATACTGCAGTATATGGACTAAATATTTTTACCAAGTACTGACTCACTATCGTGCAACTCAAATCCACTTACTTTGAAAACCCATAGAAGGCAAGTGGAAAATGAGGAAGAAGGGACTTGACATTGAACTAGAAATGCTGCTTAAGTACTGGAATGTCTGCACAAGGTGAAATGTTTCCTTTAAAGATGGGAAGGTCTGACCTAAATGCCCAACTTACACTTTCATTTATATAAAGGAAATGAAAACAAGTATGAGGTATGAGTGGTAAATGCTGCCAGACAGGACCACGCAAGCCAGTTCCACAACATAACCCTTCCAAGATGAACATAAACTCTGCACTGACATTAAAGCCATTAGAGCTAAGGCTCTGTGATATAGAAAATGTGTATTTGTCAAGTGATATGCCATTTGAATCATGAATAACACCATAGCAGCCCAAATAATGAAAGAAGGCTTAACTCTGTTTATGCAAATGTCTAATTATTTGAGACAGTAAATGGCATTCATTTCAGAAAACATGATTTTCAGATAGATGGCTTCTAAGACAGACACTAGAACTCACTGGGACTCAGAAGTCTCTATCATGATGCCTACAAACATCCTATTGAAGTGGGAAGCTGATCAAGCACTAGACATCCATTTCTACAAAAAAAGGGATAAAAATTGTAAAGCCTGTAGAGAGTTTTCTAACCTACTGGAGCAGGAGTAAGTATTTTTAATTTTATCTTGCTCTCTGGCTAACAAACCAAAGCACTTGGCATCACGCCTGAAGTCACTTAAGCACAGTAATGCAGAATGTGGTAATGGAGGACTGAGAGCTGTCTTTACTTACTGATTTATTTTAAATCCTATTCAAGTCCTCAGTTCCTTCTCTGACTACAAGATTCAGACTCAATCAAACCCCTTGTTCTAATTCAGGGTATCTTTTGAACTGACTATGTCTTTAAACCTTAAAAGTTACATTAAGTACAAAAATGAAGTAGCAGTATTTGTATCAGTTATCCCATTGGTGAAAGAAAATGAAACTTTTGCCTACTGCAGCTTTCAGATATATGCTTAAGACCTCCCAGTCCATCTTCCACCTCTCTCTTAACACAGAGTATCTATCATTGCCACACCTCCAGTGCTGCCTGTAGTAAGGAAGCACAATTCTGTTGCCTTTGAGTGATGCTCAGGTCACTACAATTCCTTCTGACTCAGCCTTCTGAACACAGATTCCTTCCTTTCAGGTTGAAAAGTTCCTCTAATAATAATATACAGAAAATAAAAGATTGATACTATAGGCTTTTAGATGACAAATGTAACTGGAAGAAGGAACTTTGTTACTGAATGTAAGAACTTAGGACTCCTAGAGAAGAGAGTCATCTCTATTCAGTCACTTTTGCAAGCACAAGGAAAGTAAATTAATTTTCTCACATATAAAGTAATTCATGAAAGTGTCGTATTAACCTTCAAAGACTACAACAGTACTCTTCTGTACATTCTGATTAAATCTTTTCCTCCATCCCTTGAGATGTTCATCCTGTTAAGATTTTCCCCAATATGCAAGGAGACAACATCTCTTATTTCTGCTGCTGACTTAACAACTCTTTGTTTCAATCTCTGTTAATATTCATCCTCTTCAAGTACTTACCAAAAAAGTGCATATGGCCAAGATTTTCAAGTTGCTCAAGCTGGCTTCTTCTGCTAACTTATTTGGTTTTTTTGCTGCTTTCTGTAAGCTCCTACCAGAGAAGATCTTGTTCGCTGCCATGTTGTCCTGTCTGCTGCTTTTCATCTGCTCATTACAATTCACAGAATCACAGAATAGTTGAGGTTGGAAGGGACCCCTGGAGGATCATCTGGTCCAACCCCCTGCTCAAGCAGGGCCACCTGAAGCCAAATGCTGAGGAAGTACATGTCCAGGGGGCTTTGGAGTATCCAAGCATTTAGACTTCACAACCTCTTTGGACGATGTGGGCCACTGCTCAGTCATTCTCACAATAAAAAAAAACCAACCCAGCTCTGCCCATGGTCTCTGGTCTTTTAACTGAGCACGACTGAGAAGAGTCTGGCTCTGTCCTCTTCAGACCCTCTCTTCAGGTACTGATAAGATTCACCCAAGCCTTCTCTTCTCCAGGCTGAACAGTTCCAGCTCCCTCATTTTCTCCTCCAGCCTTTCACTGGACTCTCTCCACTAAGTCCACACTTTTGTACTGGGGAGCTCAGAACTGGACACAGTACTCCATATATGAAGTGTACCCCAGGTATTTTGGGACTCTACTTCCCTAATCCTTAACAGTTTCTTCCCTGCACTCCACCAATTTTTATCTACATTTCCTTAGATATATCATAGCCATCGATTTTAGCGCATCCTTGGTTTGATTAACATAAAGATGGTAAAAACATTTCCTTGTTCTTCAGTCTAGGAAGATCTGTGTTTCTACTTGCATTTCTGATGGTTGAGTACTTATCTGCATAGGTCCTCAGCTTAGAAATATATTTTACAACATTCTACTGGTTTTGAAATCGTGTGACCTCTTCTTTATAAAAAAACCCACCTCAATGCCATGTTTTGAAACCACTCATGAGGAGCTCTCCTTAACTTCTGGTTTTAAATGCCATCACATTTCAACTTCTGCCACCTACATCTCATACTCGGTAAACACGGTTTACTGCTCACCTCATGCTCTGGAGAGAGATGTTCCATGTCGGTTCGTAAACACTTCAGTCCTGGTAAAAAGTGATTGACCATTAAATCCTCTGAAATAACTAAAACCCAGGTTGTTAAGGTATTATAAGGATTGCCTTTTGAAATTATACTTTTTCCCCCATCTTCTGATAATGTTGTTTTATGGAACACAAGGGCAGCAGCAAAACTAAGAAAATGGAACACCGTTTGACACTTCATGATTAACAAAAAGGAAAAAAATCTTTAACATATTTAACATCATATATTTCATACATCCATGTAGTATTCCAGGAGCACCAAGTCTGGGTGCCCTGGAAGGAAACTAATATGTAGTTTCCCCCCGCCCCTTGGAAGAGTGGCTTTCTGACTTTTTTCCCTTTGTTCCCGAAAGTTCCTTCTAGTTTGTGTACCTATAGGTTCCCTGTTAACGTATTCATACCTCGTTATTTTTGTATGGATGAGCATTTGTAACTTCCCCCCGCTCCTCCTTTTTGCCTGAAAATTACTGGATGCTTGACCCTCAGGACACACCTACCCTTGAGCCTTAAAACCCTCAGATTTTCCTCCCTCGGGGCTTTTCTGGTCCCTGACCCTCAGGGCTACTAAACCCTGTAGTGTTACACCAGGGAAGTCGTTCACCTCCTTTTTCCTTGTTATCACAGCTTGTATCTCACACTGTGCAGCTGCCTGCACTCTCAGGTGACAAATGCAGGGAAAACTCCCACCAGCCTGGCCTGGGCTCAGACCTGGCCATGGGGGAAACAGCTGCCTCCCATCCATACAATTATTTTTAAGATTTTTTTCTTGATTTATTGGTTAAGATCAAGAGTTTTGTTTTTGTAGCTTTGTTTTTTAAAGTATCTATCAGTTCCACTGCATGGGGTCTGGCTGAGCTGGAATTCATTTTCTGCACAGCAGCCCTCAGTGCTGTGCTTTACATTGGTACCTAGAAAGGTGTTGGTAACACACCAGTGCTTAGGCTACTGCTGAGCAGAGCTGGCACAGCATCGGTGCTGTCTCTCAACATTCCCCCCCATCAGTAGGCTGGGGGAGGGCACACAGCCTGGACAGCTGACCCAAACTGACCAGAGGGATGTTCCATACCATATGATGCCTATTCAGATACAAAAACTAAGAGAAAGTGGTGGTGGTGGGGCAGGAGACCACTTGTAATAATGTTTGTCTTCTGGAGTGACTGCTACATGTGCTGAAGCCCTGCTTCCTGGGAAACAGCTGCACATTGCTTGCTAAAGGAAAGTAGAGAATAAATCTTCTGTTTTGCTTTGCTTCCATGCATAGCTTATGCTTTATTAAACTGCCTTTATTTTGACACATGAGCTTTTCCTCCATCTGATTTTCTCTCCCACCCTCACCCATCCTGCTGAGAAGGGGAATGAGAGTGGCTTGGTGGGCACCTGGTGTCCAGCTAATCCGCAATATTCACCATCTCTGAAAATCCCTCCCTTATGTTGAATAGATCATGTTTTATATCACAGATTGAAAGACAAACTTAGTTACTTCTCTAATATTAAACGTCTCTCACCACCAAGAGAAATAACAGCTAAACTTCCCCTGAAAAAAGGATACAACAACAGGAAAGAGCACTGTAGGACTCAAACAGGTGGGTAGCGATATCCAGTCTCTTCGAATCGACAGACTGCTGGTTGTTGACCAAGGCTAACTTGTGCAAGTGTGGAATAACAACTGGAAAAGTAAATACAGGAATAAGTATTTGAAACTGCTTTCCACAGACTTGTTTAGCATTAAACAGGTGCTATGTGGCAACTGCAGGTATCTGAAACGTCACACATCAGCATGGAATAGGAACTGCAAACAATTGCTTCTGATGGGATTGCCCTTGCACATTTAATGGATTGACTCAAACTTGAAATAAAAATTTGTGGTAGCACCACCTAAAATAAAGAGGTACCTTGGGGTACTTTGAAATAATAACAGTTTACAGAAAATAAAGAAAAACCCCATCAATGTAACCTGCATACCTATTAGCTTTTGGACAGAGAGAAGAAGACTGCATCTTCCCATGGATGCAACTTACATTCGTCTCTAAATCTGGGCTCAGCGTTAGGTCCAACTCTTCCAAATGTTTTTATGATTTCCGTATGTAAAGAATGTTGGTCTTGATACTGAGGGTCCTCCAGGAAAGATGCCAGCTGCATTTTTACTCTCTCCAGAAGCTTAAATTTTCCCAGAAAAACAGAAAGAACACAAAAGAATGAAGATGCTAGGAATTGTTATGATCAGTTCAGAGTATGTTTACAATCTTCGGTATTTCAGACAACAGATCTTGGACTTTCTTCTAATTTACAGATTTTTTTTCTAACAGGGTGTTTCAAACTCATCAATGCACCTCTATGTTTTAAAGACTGTCACCAGGGTTTTAATCTAATCTATCTTTTAGCAACAGACACGTGCTCCCATATAGCTGATATTTCCTCCTGAGGTTTCCTTGAGTCTGATCCTCCCTTTTTTTACCTGCTATTACAGTTTCCCTCTTACTTAATAACTAATAACTACAGAGTTTTCCTGTTAAATTATAAATCAATTAATGGCATTTTTTGTAATGTGTCTCAATTAATAGGTTGCAGGGTTTTTTTGCAGAGGACAGATGCAGAAGTGACCATCATAAAATCAATGGAATTAAAAAGATTTCTTGAACTAAAGGCTAGAAAACCAAAAATGAGATAGGTATTTAATTTGGACTCAAACTTGAAAAAAGGAATATTTTATGATACATTTTGGAAGGTGCTATCACCTCTGTACTCTAAGGCTTATTATAAGTAGTGCAATGGATACAGTAATTTCTGTGTGGTAACAAAACAATATTCTTCCCAACTGATTATAGGCATGCATTCCAAGCTACAAAATTCTAACTTTTCCATCTTTCAAGTACGTGTGAGTCATCACTGGCTTGACTCACATTACTCACATTTCCTCAAACACATTCTTTTAGAATATGTTGAAATTACGGGAAGAATGCAAGCTCTGCAAAAAGCTGCAAGGACTTACAGAAGAAATTCAACTGCACAGTTGTTATATGAAACAAAATCCAGTTTTCTACTGTTTACAGCAGAATCCTGACTGTCTTCAGAATTCTTATCTATTACCATAGTATCATCATTTAAAAAATGAGGAGGAATTGCATCTCTGCATTATCTTCAAGGAATACTTTGCTAATGTCATGATGTCTTTCAGTGCCATCTCGGACACCAAGGGCTAAACCAGCAGATATGACTGGAAGAACAAGAGTCTTGTGCTCTTCTGAAGTATTTGGGAGCCAAGCAGGATACCCTAAAGCATCTAAAAAAGTACAATATATGATAGTACTATATGTGAATGTTTTTGGTCACCATTTTAAAATAGAACTATTTCATTTGGAAATAATGGAGTTAGATTTCACAACTGTACTGGAGAAGGTTTTACAAAACATTTAGAGCATGGGATTTCCCATCTTCTAGCACAGGCCTCCCCTCTACTTATCTGTCTCTGTTTGTTTATGTTTGGCTGAGATTTAGAAGGAAATGTTTTTATTAGTTGTATGGGTTGGTTTGTTTAGGAAAAAAAAGGGCCAGCCATTGCAAAACCAGAAGGCGCTTTGGAAGAGAATATGACAAAGAAAGAAAGAACGAATTTATGACTTGCCCTTTCTTTTTTTCTGGATTTATTAAAAAATCATCCACTTCTTATGCTACAAAAACACAGGTGACAACAGGTGTCTTACCTCTCTCTGAGTAACAGTTTCCATGATGGTCCCAAAAGCAGGGATTGTAGCAATCCTTACTGAGCTACAATGGAAGAATAGGGTCTTTAAGATGTATTCAACACCAAGAACAAAATTACTTAAATAAAAACAAAAAAATTAGTACTTTTAAGTTACATTAGTTTTTAGCAATGACAAAGGAAAAAAAAAAAAAAAAAAAAAGCAGACCAGGAAAAAGACAGGATTAACTCAAGGTCTCAGTCTGAAACTCACAATTCAGGATCACTGGACAAGGTAACAAGGGCCGGAGCAACCCGCTTGTCAACTAATGCTTCACTCATGCCTCGAAGAGTCAGCTGTAAACCAGTCAACATGCAATGAAAAACGCTTTGGTAAACTTGAAGAACTGGGTTAGCTGTGACTGAGGATGGGCAGGAAGACTCTTGGGGTTGTTCTTGGTTTAGTCACCCACACAAGACATTAAAGCCACTAAGACTCTATTCATGCTGGAGCATCTGTTAGTAACAAGTTGTTAGTGAGATTAGCAAAGCATCCCTCCTTGGCTTGAAAGAAATACCACATCAGAATGTCCATGAAATGAAATGCCACAGTTCTCTATCAGAAATGAGATGCAGCCAAAACTACTTTGCATTTCATTAATGCAGATGATACTTAATTTTGCAGTAGCAAAGCTGATAGCATTACAGAACAGTAGTATCCAGCTTTCTGCTAGAAATGATATAAGCAAATTTGAAAACTGAGAACATGATTAAATATAAACAAAAATTCAATTACACGGATTTAAGTTTTCTATTTAAAGTTTATTCAGCATTTTTATACAGTTTAATTCCAGGTGTTGCAGTAAACCTTTTTTATTTAGAAATAAGTGATTTAAAGGTTACTTTTCTTTAAAAGTAATTCAATTTTTGTTCAGTTAGATTTAGAGACATAACTGATGGTTATTTCTTTCTAAGTATTAAGAAGGATGCTAGGTATATAAGACAGTCAGGGAACTTACATTTCAGGGTCACTGGAGAGAGTAATGAGAGCAGGAACAACTCTCTGGGCTACCAGAGTTTCATGTACCCCCTTCACCAACAGCTGAATGGTCGGAGCAGGGGGGTATCACAGGTGATGCACGGAAAGAGTGAGCACAGTATCATGGGAAGAAGAACGGCACAACCAAGAGAGAGAAAGAAAAAACACAAAAAGCAAACCAAAATTAGAAGCTAAGCAAATACTGCTACACTAGAGCTTCATAAATGCAAAGGTGTGAAGAAAGCTAAAGTGGTCTGGCAATCAGCACAAACGTGACAAATTCAACAATACAATGTTTTCTTTATTTTCAGATATTTTAAAACTTGAACTCAAACCTTTAGCAAGTAATTGCATGTTTTATTTCAGATACTATTATAACTAAAGTTATGTATAATTAAGTAATAAAGTGATGTCAATTTGAATTTGACAATTTCATGTAAATGCTGTTCCTAACTCAACTCAACAGTATTTATCATAGTAGGTGGCTGTCACCTGCAACACAGAAGTCTTGACTAGGCCAAATGTGTGTAGATTTCCCCACACTGAGTGATACTTCTCACACCTTTTACAATGAGACAAAGAGCACCTTCCCAGATGCCGAAATGTTTTCCTGAAAGTCATTCAGGACTCCTTAACAACCATCCAAGCAGTATGTATACTGGTCTGTGCAGGTGGAAAATGGAGAATCCTTGAACTATCCATGAAATGTATTTCCTCAAGTCTTTTTGCAAACTAAGGAAGAGACATATTTGTTGCAGTGCATCCCAAACGTTAAAAGCTTGAAATCACAGTAAAATTCATTATCTGTGAACACAACAAAGTTGTTTCACTCCAGATGTTCTAAGGTAATTTTTTTACATTAGCTATGTACTTATACACAAGCATTTGCTGCATATGTTGCAAATGCCCTTTACACACTTTCTTCATATGAAAACCTACTTATTTTCAAACCAAGTTGCAAACTTCTTTGATATTCAACAAAATGGTGGGTTTTGTCTTAAAAGAGGAAAGATTAGATATTTCCATTTTGTGTCTCATGTAAGGAAGTCTGCATGTATTTGCTGGTTTTAAAATATAAATATAAAAATCTTATCAGTAGGTTGAAAAATATGAAATGTCTTTTTAATATTTAGCTTTATGCTGATTACTCATATTGCATAATGAACACAAATTCTAAGCTATTCCCCTGGGAAAAGCAGTAGCTGTCAGTATATATATACCAAAACCAGGGAGTATTTACATCCTCTAACTAGAGAAGATTTTACATTCTGCTATTTGTTAGAGCATTCCTGCTTTACCAACTGTGAATTTAAACCAAAGTAAGTTGTGAAAGATTGGAAGAAACCTGACTTTTCAGAAGCTTCTATATAAAGCAGTCATTCCTATTAAGCAACATTTGTGTGTGCATGTATGAGTGCACACAGACACGGAACAGAGTGTGGCCTCACAGCCAATTACTGGAGAAGGAAGAATGGGGAGAAGCTGTGTAAGAACATAAGACACTATTGCTGCAAAGCACCTGGAGTAGCCAAGTTGCAACATCCTATACTTGTTATTCAGAAAGTATCAGGATGTCAGTTCAACTACAACATTTTAACATTAATACATTTCACAATTATTTACATTGGCAACAACTCCAAGTACCAATCTGTTGAGTTCATGGGCTACTCTTCAAACAGCTGTTAAGGACATAGCTCACAGTTTGCTTATGATGGTTTTACTCTCACATATAGCTTTACTAATTTTCATATTTATTAAAATAGAGAATGCTTATAATTTTCAATCTTGGACAAACAGGGACTTGAGTTTTCTTTACCAACCTTCATTTAGAGAAAAGCCTAGCAGTTATAAAATGCTTTGAAAAAAACCCAAACGCTTGGGATTTGTATAATTAGCAAATAATTTAGAATGGTCCCAGCGTCATTCCTGTCTGGTCTGCCACATTTTATAAGTATGGTAAAGCATGGTGAACAGATGCATTCCATCATTCAGAAAATAAAACGTGCTTTATAATACAAGTATCATTTTGTAGATGTGTCCCTAGCCCTGAACCCAAATAGACCAGTAAAGCTTATACTAAACTCAATTACATGTTTCACGTTGAAATCACAGCAATCAAATCTGTTTGTATCAACATTCAAATGGGGAGCTGCTGACTAAAAACATTAATACAGAAGCAACAGGAACAGCTGGATGAGCAAAGCCATGTAGCAGCATGTAAGGTTAGAGAGAGACAGACAATGTAAATTGTTATCTTCTTTTGACTCCTCTAGATCATTACGTACACATACCACAGCTTAAAAATGGTAGCACAAAGCTTCCTGCCCCAAAGGAGCGAGGGAGTAGAAAGGCCCCACATTGCTTCTGTGTCCTTCCAACCCTTAACAGACTGTAAAGGTTTGGTAAAGCAGTCAGGCCTGCAGTCTCTGTGCTGCTCAGGATCTTCACTGTTCCCATATAGCTGTCCTGCAGGTCACATACTCTTGATGCTATTATCTAATCACTGGGCTTTGCCATTCAGCAGCCTCTGAGGTTACAGAAATTCCTTGAGTGATGGACTCTTCCAGTAGTGAAACCAACAATTACTACCTCTTTGGACAGGTGACTTCCCAAATTTACATAATACCATGTATAAATATGTATGCCATGGCTATCCAGGAAATAGCAATATGCTATTATTTTCAAGGAAGAAAAGCATTTAAAAGAAAGCTGGCTTTGGTAAAAATTGAAATAGGCTAAGAAACAAGATATGAAATAGCACGCATAGACTGCCTAAAAATAATCAACATGCAGCTGAATTTGAAAAGAAGCTGCAACCAAGACAACAACCTGTTGTAACTGAGGTCTTTAACATGTTTGGCTAATGTTTATTAGGGGAAAAAAAGCTTACTATTACAAATAGGATATTAAAATATGCTTTTGTGAGAGGGAAAATATGCAAACAGATTTTAAGGGTGTCCAAAAATTGCCATTTCCTTTTGAAAAGGAGGGGCAAAAAAACCCCAGCATAAAAGGACATGGATGGAGCTTGTTGTGGTTGTTTACTGCTCTCTCCGCTCCGACTTGCAGAGTGTCACTAAAGAAAGCTGATGATTATGTTAAGTGCTCTTTTTTTCTGAGGCAGACTTGAGATTTGTTTTTGCAAATGGATACAAGATGTCAGGTTCAGCTAGAGGTCCCCTCCAAAGCTATCCAAATGAGACAAATATGGAAGAAATGCACAAAAAAAAAAGGAAAGGAAAAAGTCATGGAAATATGTGTTTCTAACATGCAAAAGACAAAAAGTTCTCTCTTTGTTCAGCCAATGCAGTATATCCCAGAGTTTTTGCATATATGCCTTTTAAAATGAACATTTGATGAAACAAAGGCATGATGTGAAAATAAAAGCAAACTTACTAAGTATACGTTTCAGCCTTTATTCTGACCAAAATTTATAGATGTTAAGGGAAAAATGAAGCTGTCATTAAGAGGAAAGTAAAGTAACTGTAAATTCTTTTAAAATTATTTTAATTTTTACAAAAAATGCAAAACTGTTTACATGTGTGTCTTTACCACCATATCTGGTACAAAGAAAACTAGTTTGAATTACAATGCAAGTGCATTGTATGAGCATACACAAGACCTACTGAAAATGCTAAGTTGTATATTAGACTACTGATGATGTGCTGAACAGAAAAAGCAGAAGTTAAAACTCAGAGATGCTTATATTTAACTACAGACCTATAGAAAGATGTGCTGTTGAACAGAGAACAGATACAGAAACAAGTGAACAACGACCTCCTGCTCCATCACACAGTACACAGCTTATTTAAGTTGTCTGTAATTATTAAGAATGTAGCAACATTGTCTGATTGATCCCTGTTTTAAAAAATAAACTCAAGTTTTAAAAGAGTGAAAATCAGTTTGGATAACACTTACCTCAAACATTCTAGCAGCTGTACATCGAACAAGAGCAGAAGTATGGACAACTCCATACCACAAAACAGTTAACAGTAGCTCATGATAAGCTGGGTTTGCACTAGAAGGAAACAGTTAGGCAACTGATGAAACAAAAATACTCCCAAGTCCTGGATATATTCTTTACTTAAAAAATGCAGTCTTAAGAATTCTTTGTTCAACAATTCTAAAACTCCAGCGTATATCCTTTCTGAAGGATACAAAATACTTAATCTCAATCTGAAAGACTTGCAACATGTTGAAATCTAGAAAAATGTTCCTTTTTTAATTAAAAGAACACCAAGCTCAACTTTAAGAACACAATTTTCAATGAATTATTATATTGAATGCAAATACATATCTAGAAGAAATGACAATAGTATGGTAAATACAAAATTAATTTCCATTGTAGTCTCAATGAGTTATTTTTGTGGAAATTTTTTGTTTGAATTTTGGTGTTCCTCTTTTACACTTCAGATTATTATTTTTTTAACTGCTACATTTTTAACCTAGAAATTACATTTACACCAGGGAAAAAAATAAAATACCCTTTATTCGCCCAAAGCATCACAGTTATTTAAAATGACAAATAGATTAGCAGCTTTTAATAAAAGCTTCTAATGTATTTAGATGTAGTCAACCCCAAGGTATATTCTTTACCCTAGTTCCACAAAGGAAGCTTTCAGGCTATCAAGAGGAGCATGGGACAGTGAAAGCATGGTCATTACATCTTCTAGGAATCCAACCAACAGCTTGCGGTCTTCTTCCTGAAAGAAGGGAAGAAGGCAGTACAGTGATGAATGCTCTGGAGATGGCTGAGGTTGTGATGGCAACCTACAGCTGCAGAGGAGACAAACGACGAAAAAGAACAAACGAGATTAAGCAGTTAACAATTTTCTTCAGAACTTTAAAAATGGTGGTTAAAGAACAAGAGCCTTTCAAAGCAAACAAAGAGATTGTGTTTCATCAACTAAGCACATACTCATGCATAAATTCTTTTATTAAAGAAACTTTTAAGAACAGTACTTAAGCACATTTATAACTCCTGAAAGTTTGTAAGTCATAATCCACTAAAAATTTGTAAGATTATGAAGAATTTCTTTTTTTCCTGTAAGATATGTATATACTAGAACTTGACTGCTCATTGCTGGGTGATTAGGTAATATTTACAGTGTGTTTGTTTTAGTACTAGGTAACACTAAAATTTTAAGACTCCAACTAGGCTTCAAATGGCAATTTACCTGTTTCAGTAAGTTTTGCACCATGATGTTTGCAAAGTTCACAGTTAAATGGTTGAGAACCCGTTTCAGGAATAACATTAATAGAGTTTTGATAGAGGGACATGGTAACACAAGATCTAAATGTGCATCACCACCTGACTACAAAACTTTGCTTGTAAATGTATTTACAGCTGCCCATTCATCTACCTAACTTCAATACACAAGAACAGTAAGTTTTCCACGAACACAGCTGAAAGTATTTTTAAAGTATAATTTTAAAATAAGTTTTGCACACTATTATACATTCAACAAAGAAACAGAAACCCCAACCTACCTGAATATAACATGTAAGGACTCCTGTTGCATAGATGGGAACTGTGGCTTTTGTTAGCACTCCATTACCTGCCGCGGAATCTAATGAAACACAGTGAAGAACTGAGGTTTTATACATACATATGAGTCTAGAACATATATTTTATATATAGTAGACTTACTTAAGTATTATAGATTTAAACATCTTTTTATATATATATGAAGAATTTATATGCATATATACACAAACGTGCTTAAATAATACTCAAGGGGTATTTGGATTTGAGATTTTTTTTGTTTTACCTTACACACAATCTACAACTTCACAGTGGTTCTATTCAGATTAAGACTAGAGTTTTCAACATTTCACAAAGATAACAAATTTGAGAACTGCAGCCTGAAAATGTTATTTGAACAAGAGATTGAAATTTTTTTTTCCTGCTGCAGTTCAGATCAGTTTATTTGAGTAAAAAGCTACTTACCTATGTTTTCCTCAGACAGTCTTAAGATTTCCTGGAACTGTGGTTTTACCTATGCAACAGATGATGAATCCCATGTAAGAATTCGTCAATTGTAATTGACCTGTTACCAGTGCCAATTAACTTAGAAAAATAAAAAAAGAATTGCAAAACAAAGCCCAAAAAAAAATCCCCCAAAACAAAACAACAATCCCCTCTCTGGAGACAGCACATACTACTAACAGAGTTTTATCTTTAGGCAATCCTCTCATGTTTGACAATTTCCCTTGAAGTACTTTTAAATTATAGCCAGAAGTTATTTTATTGAGAAAAATTATATAATTCCTTGATAAAAATTAAATGTTTAGGTACCACCTACAGAAAATATTTCAGGCTGGGAAGGCATCAACTTCCATTTTTTAATCAAGTAAAGCTGGAGTACTTATGTACACTGCAAAGAGTGAACAGTAGGCTGCTCTGAAGAAAGTAAGTTGTTAAATAACCAGAATTAAGATGATCTCTCCTATTTTCTCTGTCATTCACAAAGGAAATATGAAGAATATAGTTTAAAGAAAAAATTGTCCCTGGTTGGGCAAGATGAGAAGGCCATTCCAAAATGACCAAAACCAGAAAAGGAAATAAACAGAGCTCTAAAACCAGCAAGTTTAAATGCACTCATGGAAAAGCATCAGTGTGACATGAAAATATAAATGGTCACAAAGTGTGGGTGTTCTGACATACCGTAAGTATAGAAAATATATGTTATCGAGGTACTCCATACGTAGAATATTTAAGGTAATATCTTACCTTAGTGTTTGTAAAAATTTTCCCAAATGTCCTACAAAATCTCCAGAAAAATCTAGAGAACTCATGGACACAGGCAGTTGATGCTACATTGATCTTGCCAACTATTTCTATAAGCTGTGGTAGCCTAAAAAATCAGGAAACAAAAGGATATTAAACACTACTCTGATTTTTTGCTTTTGTCCATTTACATTTGTATAGATTTACTGCTTATCTTAACAAATACATGCACACACAGAGCACTGCTGGTTCTCATAAAATTAGCTACATGTTGGCATGTTCTGTACAATTCCTGACCCATGAAGAAAGCAAGGGTTTAAGTGCCAGAAAAGTCAGACCCATATTTTCAAACATCTGTTGCTATCACGAGAGTCAGAATACAACAATCTTTCCTTCACAAGAGAATTAACTAAACCGATGCAAAAAGAAAAGAAACAAGTTTTCAGAGCAAATAGTTACCTACATGTTCTGCTAGACTTGATATTTTCTGAATAAAATCAAAGGCAATTCAGCATGAAAATAAAAATGCCTAAAATAAATTATAAGTTTTCCTCCTTAGTAATTCTCAAATGCAATCATTCTTAGCATTCTTATATTCAGTAATTGTTAAACATGACCATGCTTAAGAACTATTAATTTTGACACATTTTAAAATTAGGTATCCAAAGACTCGACTCACAGCTGATTGACTACCCATAGCAGAGTCTCCCAGCCTGTGGTGCCCTCATGCTCTAGCTGATGGTCGTACAGTTGCAACAGCACCGCCAATTGTTCGCGGCTTCCAATGATGACGGCGACGTCCTGAAGAGGCGACACGGGTCGGGGAAACCTAGTGACTGTAACAGCAGAGAACAAGCAACCGTGAACGAAAGAAGATGAAAATACCGTGGAGGTGACGTCGGAAACAACAGCTAAGAAACTGTGAAACTCATTATGTGCCTTCTCTATAAGGTTATCAATTTGCTTTTTAAAAATCAGTGAGTTAAAATTATCTCGGAAGAGATTATGTAACCCTCAGTTAAGAAGAGAAAATACAGGGAGAGGATGTTATTATTATTGCCAGTACAGCCTGACCAAGGTCAAACCCTGCCTGACCAGCCTAGTGGCCCTCTATGATGGAATGACTACATCTGTGAACAGGGAAGAGCTACAGATGTCACCTATCTGGACTGCTGCAAGACCTCTCACAGTCTCCCAGAACATCCTCTCCAAACTGGATAAATATGAATTTGATGTAACAGCTTTTCAGTGAATGAGGAATTGGTCACATCTGGAGGACAGTGGTCAATGCCTTAATGTCCAGATGGACATCAGTGACAAGTTGTGCCTCTCGGGGGTCCCTACCAGGACCAGTAGGGTTCACTTTCTTCACTAATGACACAGACAAAGGGATCAAGTACACCTCTGGCAAGTTTGCAGATGACACCAAGCCACAGTGACACACCTAAGGGACAGGATGCCATCCAGAGGGACCTGGACGAGCTTGAGNTAATGTCCAGATGGACATCAGTGACAAGTTGTGCCTCTCGGGGGTCCCTACCAGGACCAGTAGGGTTCACTTTCTTCACTATGACACAGACAAAGGGATCAAGTACACCTCTGGCAAGTTTGCAGATGACACCAAGCCACAGTGACACACCTAAGGGACAGGATGCCATCCAGAGGGACCTGGACGAGCTTGAGAATAGGCCGATGGGAACCTCATGAGGCTCAACAAGGCCAAGTGTAAGGTGCTGCACCTTGGTCAGGGCAACTCCCTGTACCAATGCAGGCTGGGGAATATGAAGGGATTGAGAGCAGACTTGGGGGTGCTGGAGAGTGATAAAATTGGACATGACCCAGTAATATTTGCTTGCAGACCAGAAAACCAACACTATCCTGGGCTGCATCCAAAACAGCGTGGCCAGCAGAATAAAGAAGGTGATTCTACCCCTCTGCTTCTCTCTCATGAGACCCCACCTGGAGAGCTGCATCCAGCTCTGGGGTCCCAAGCACAGGAAAGACATGGACCTGCTGGAGCAAGCCCCAAGGAGGGCTACAAAAATGTGAACGAAAAGATAGGAAAGGTGCTCTATGCAGAAACGCTGAAAGAGCTGTGCTTGTTCAGCCTGGAGAAGACTAGGCTGAAACCTGAAATTTTTGAATTCTTTATTTAAGTATTAACCGCTCAGTGAAAAAGTGCTCATCTTCGAGTTACTCAGGTCAGCTAAATAAGCCTTACCATGGCATGTTTAACATTTTGAAGGGAGTATCAGACAGTAATGTACCACTAGCTACTTTCCAAATTCTCCTTTGTTACCCTTTCTTTGCATCTTCACACACAGTACTATTATCAGCATGTGGCAGGTGTTATCAGTAACATCTTTAAAAAGTATTTGCAACAGTAGAAAACACTCCACAGGCTAGGATTGCTGTTCTAAGGACAACTTCACCGTGAGGCCATTCAGTCATAGAATGGTTTGGGTTGGAAGGCACCTTAAAGATCACTTAGTTCCAACCCTACTACCATGGGCAGGGACACCTTCCACTAGACCAGTTGCTTGAACACTGCCAGGGATGGGACGGTCTGCTAGGTTATTACACAGATAGATAACAGATGGTGACGCTGCTGCATTATGCTGTGTTTTTCCCACTCCATAAATTTGTAAGAATTAACTGAAACTGAGGCCAGCCTTCCTGAGCTATTATTGGCTATTAATGGAAATCAGTTCTTTAGAAACCTTTGGGAAGTATAATTAAAAATTGCTTTGCTTTCTGAAAGCTTCTTATAAGAAGTAGAGAATAGATGAAATTTTTTAGTGATAATCAGGTATCTCAAGCATAACAAAGGGTAAAAAAAGTAGGCATTACTTAAGAATTTGCTAAGGCAGACCAAAATGAAAAAAATCCACGTATCAGAAATTAATCATTTACCTTCTATTTGTGGTACTTCACCCTGAAGTTTAGCCTTGCTTGTAAAAGGTGCATTCTGTAGCACCAGTGCAAACAGCGAAGGAATCAATGACTGCAGGGCAGACAGATACATGTGGAGCTTATGTTCATCCAAGCCATGCTCTCCTTCCTGAAACAAACAGGACATTAACTTGGAAGTTTTCAGTATGGATGATCTGTTCCTTAGGCATGTATTCCCTGGCAAGGCATCAACACATCTCTCATGAGCTTCTTCCCGGACACACTAATTATAAAGCAATTTAGCCTAATCATAAGCATATTTTGTCACTCTTAAGTCACCTCTACTCAAAAGATTCAGGCAATATGGCCTTTGGCATTTAGCAGTTCATGCTGATGAACAGACTGATATTTTGAAAGGACATTTTCTACCACTTTTTGGAAATGTGGATCATTTGCCTCAGAGACCAAGGCATCTAAACTGAATAAACAAGTCACCTGTACTCTGAAAGCAAGCATCTTCTTTCAGTGTGTTACATAGTTATAAGGCACCCAATTTTTCCAGAACTTTTGAGATAGCTATCAAATGAAATGTGCAAACTGGATCATAACTGGAAATGACCTAACTTAACCATTCAAATGTACTTTTCTTGTTTATTTAATAAAAACTGCAGTTTACTAAAATCCACACAATTTAAACATAGGGCAAATGCTATTAGGCTATAAAACAAAACAGTATTAAAGAAGGGTATTTTTAGTTTGGGCGAGGTTTGGTCTTTTTTCTTGTTTTTTTTCCCTTCTTCCAAAGTACAAGTAAAGAATACAAAGAAAATTCTCCAATGTAGAAAAAGCTGAGTACATACCCTGAGCAATTTTTCAATTTTATTAAGCAGTGTAGGTATAAGATGGAACTGTAAATTTCCTAGTTCTGTTGTCCAGGCAGCGTAAGCAGGTAAAAATACCTGATGTGTTGCACTAACCACACGTTCTGAAGGGTCTCCTAAAGCTGAAAGCAGCAGTTCAAAACCCTGATAAAAGACAGTAAAGAATGCAATTATTTCCCAAAAATTGATACACACATTTTACCACTCTGCCTTCAAAAACTCAAAGAGAAAAGTTCTTTATTTTCACTTATGTGAAACATTATTGGGCAGCATTAAGCTGAACAACAGGTAGGCCTTTGCTGTAGCAAACGAATCTGTATTAGTAAGTGATGATGTCAAACTGGCTAATAATATCAGGTGAGCAGTGAAGTGGTATGTTCTTAAAGGCAAATTATGAGCTGTTAGAGCAGCTTCTGAATAAGGCTTACACCTGAAATTTTAAGGTTACTTGTAGTTTTTCTGTTTTTTCTTGGTGATATAGTAAAATCAACTTCATATATATATATGCAGTATAATTGTACTATATATTTAATATATAGTAAAATCAACTTCATATATTCACATAAATAATCAATTTTTGAAAGTATCTGGAAAGAATTAATAAAAATGCAGGAATTTAAACAACCCCCTATTATTATACAACCCCCTTAATTACTTAAGAAATATCTATAGAAAGCATTTTATACATACAGAACTGAAACCAAATTATACCTGTTGATATTTATCTGGATCATCAATATAGCCCATAATGATGCCAAGGCTTTTGATCACAGCTTCTCGTACCAGATCTGCCTTATCTTCCATTAGCATTTGTTGCAGCATGGAAAGTACTAATGAACTACGAATTTCTTTCTGTTTGTAAATGAGAAACAGATTTGTTAAATCCAATGAAACAAGAAATGTGGGTTGCTATCAACTATAATAAAAAGTTTCCACTTCTATTAGTGCTCACAAACAAAATCCCTTCCTCCAACCATAAATTCCTTTATGAATATTACATGTTCGGTTTCCACAACAGAAGATGAATGAATACAGAATGTCAGTAGCTTCATTAGAGGGACTTTTGTCAGACTAAGCACAGAACTGAGGTCCTTTCATTTGCATGGAACCAAAAATAACTAACAGCAGTAAAACTACTATAGGCCTAGACTTAAAACTAAGTAATCACTGTATTGCTAAATTGGAGAAATTGGGTTTTAATTTAGGTTCCTTCCCCCCGCCCTTTCTCTGAAGCTTCAAATTCTAGTTTACCACTGACAGAGTTTTGCTGCTTCTAACTGGCAGCACTCTTGATGTAACATTCCAGTGTCTGAAGAAAGCTACAGCTGGGTGCCAATTCTTTTTTCATAGATTGTTTCCTTAATTGGTCCTAATTATCTTTGCTTCACCTCATTTTTAATGAAATGAGTATTCATAATGGTTTTAGAAACATTTTATAGCTAGATTGTATTTCCTCATAACAAACTATCTCCTTCTTAAAGTGACTTAGTGAATCTCATGTGTGATACAAAGTAGAAGACAATGTGACTGTCTATGCATAACATACACGCTTGGTAATGTTTAAAATTATAAAGGATGCTTAATTATGCAGCAGGTTTTTACCTTGCTTTCCCTAGCAGGTATTTGGAGTCTATTAATACTTACTGGCAGGTAAGGTGCTAGAGCTCCACAGGATTCTGCTACCAGTAGCCGTCGCTCTGGGTATTTGTGGTTGATCTGGTAAAGAGAAACAGATGGACTATTTGCTTTGTAGTAACCAGCATTCAAAATGTGGTTAGAGTGTCTGCACCTCTTCAATAAACACTGACTGAGCTCACAGAAGTTGCACCTGGGTACTAAGCAGCCTCAAATTCTTGCACTGAGGCATAAAGGTGAGGCAGTTGTCCTATAGGACAGAGCTTATAGTAGGGAAAGAGTCACAGAAGCACATATGTATATGAGAAGCATGTACATAACTGCAATAAAAAGGAAAGCAGCGTTTGGGCTGCTGCACTCTAAAGAATCTGCATAACTCCTGAACTGGCATGACATGAAATATTTTGTCTTATGAAGCCTTTCAGGAGCACCGCTCCTGCAAGAGCTGCACAAGTGCCCTCTAGTGCTCTGAGCCAAGCAGTGTAGCAGAGCTGCCCAGGTCGTGCTGAGCAACAGTCAAAAGAAGACACCAATAGAAACCTAAACACATTTTCATTCTATTAAAGTTCCGCTCTCAAGTCCAACATAATATGTCACACCTCTAAAAGCAAGTCATATCACCAAGAATCTCTTGATCCTGTGATATTTTCCCTTTCTACTCAAAAGTTGCTTGAAAATTCTGCCTTACAAATTTAATATTTAATATTGACACTTTGGAATCAAGTTTGCACTCTGGTGGAGCCAGATTTAGCAGCATGATTCATTGTACAATCATGTAATGGTTGTACAATGAAACAATGAAGCATTTCAATATACTTTGTGAATAAAAAAGTCTATGGTAAAATGCTGAGAATAAAATGGGAATTTTTCGATGCTGGCAGATAAAACAGGAACGCAGCATTTGGCTCAACTGTTTCTTTATTGCTATGCAACGTACAGCCTTGGTGAGGCAGCCCTCTCACCATGAAAAAAGACCAAAGTATTCACTGCCTTTGTCTCTGTCTTGAAAGACTTGCCCTCAATAATCTGAGGTCCCTAAAATCCATGCCAAATTCTGGCACAAGGAGGACCTTTGGCAGAAAGCTAGCAGGCCAGGAAACATTTGAAGAAATTGGACGTACACTAGTCTGTGGGCCCTGATGGGGATGTACCCATGAGTGCTCAGGGATCCAGCTGATGTCATTCCAAGAACACTCCTGACAATTAACAAAATGCTGTGGCAATGGGGGAAGTTCCTGAGGACTGGAAGTAAGCAAATGTCACTGCTACCCTCCGGAAGGGCAAGACAGAGAACCCAGTAAAAAAAGCAGGTCAGTCTGCCTTACACCAGCTCCTGGGAAGCTGTTGGAGTCATCAGCCTTACAAAGCATTTCCAAACATCTGAAGGACAAGAAGGTGGCTGGAAATAGCCAGCATGTATTAACGTAGAAAGTAACAACACCACCAACCTGCCAACTTTCTGAGATGACTGGCTCAGCACACTCAACAATGATGCCTGACTCTGACTGTTCTGGTATGAAATTACCAAGAACTCTCTCAAGAATCAAGTGTGGAAAAGATGATTTCAAAAAGATTTAAATGAAGAAATTGTAAGCTTCAGGACTAAACCAAAGTCTCAAGCACAGGAAAATGTTTTTTGAGTGTGTCTGTCATTATTTTGCATTAATTCATCAGTAGAGCACCTGTAATAATTTTTGGAAGTATGGAGATTTCATAGATGAAAAATATTATGGACAAGTAAGAGGCTGCTTTAAAACTAGGCTGTGAAGGTGGTGAGGCACTGGACCAAGTTGCCCAGAGAAGCTGTGGATGTCAAAGATCCAAGTCAAAGATTTTACAGAATCATGGAAAAGTCAGGGTTGGAAGGAACCTAAAAGACCATCTAGCTCCAAGCCCCATCCAACCTGGCCTTGAACACTTCCTGGGATGGGACTTGGAGCTAGATGGTCTTCAAGGTCCCTTCCAACCCTAACTTTTTTATGATTTTGTAAAATATTTGACTTATGTGCCATCTTCTCAAATGCAAATTCCCCACTGGCAATAGAGACACACATAACCTTCTGGAGCTCTGCCTACCTGAGGGAAACAGCAATGACTAGTTTCAGCTGGTTTAGGTGGTCTGGCATGACAATATAAATATCATCCCTGATACTGCAAAGACATATTGGACAAAAAAAGACTCAAATTTCTGTCAGGTCTGTGTTCAGGAAAGATGAGTAGCCCTGGGAAACTAAACGTAACATGTTTATTACGATTTATTTTCCTTTTGTCTTTAGTAAGCAATATTCCAATTTTGGAAGCCAATAACTAGTCACTAGTTTTGAGTAACCTTTATGGCATTCACAAAGCCTTCAACTAAACTGAGTCAGTTATCAAATTTTACCTGCAAAAGAGCAGGTAGAGAGTTTACAAAGACTAGCCTGATAACTCTGAGCTCCACAGAGTATTAATGAAAAGGATGAATTTCCTGAGGGACCAGTCCTTTGCATCTGTAAATAGATTTTGGTTGGAGACCAAGAGCATGAATCCTTTTAATGGTTAACACATCTACTGCAAAAAGTAGAAAATTATGTCTATACTAGAGTTCCTTCTTCAAACTCAAGATTTGTGACAATAAGATTCAGCTGGTATTTCGCTGGAGAAAATAATGCCTGGTTCCAGTACTGCAAACAAAGTCTGGCAAACTGCATTAAGTAAGTGCACTATGACATATGACTTGGCAGTCTGATGTTGTACAGTTGGACTCATTTCTCTTTTGCATCAGCAATTAGCAAGAAGTGGATGAGAAAAGTGTGTTCTTACTGAGGGGAGATAGTTTTTTTTCAAGCACAGTTTAAATTTCATGAGGACTAAGAAAACAAAATCTTGCTTACAAAATTAGGCAAAAATACAGAATTCTTTGTATGGCTCCTTTCAAACTACTACTGTCATGAGACCTTCACTTAATCAACAGATACATCAGTCATTCACAACAAGCACAAACACTGCATATAATTTGTACTTCTACTGTCAGAAAGCATTAAGGCTATTAAAGCTTAGACTTTATTGTGAAACACAGATTGCTGTGTTATGCAAGGAACAGTAGAAAACTACCAGACCAGAAAGACACTGCCATCAAAGCAGGCATTCCCACTCCGTCATGGCTTAGTTATTCATTGTCTTTTCAGGCAATGATGAACTCCCTTTCCTTCACTGTGGTAGGAAAATACAACACATTTTCACCTGAACTCATGTTGTTCTGCTTCTGTGCCTCAGATGAAACATTAAGAACACTTCAGTTTGGTTGTTCAGTTATTTCTATTAATTTGGAGTATCTGTGAAGAAGATCACTGTGATTCTACAAGTGACATGTAAACTTCAGGCTCATCTCACAGGTGCCCATCCATGAGAGACTTGCTTATGAGTACACTTTGGTCTTTGATTTTCTGTTTAAGAATTTAAACTAGCTGAAGTGTGGACACTGCTCCAGGGACTTAATACAACATGAAAAAAAAATCAGCAAATAAAATCTTTGAATGAAAATGGATTTCCAACAGGCTGGAAGGTACAGCAAAAATTATAAAGGTACCTACCTAGCAATATGTTACACAAGACTGATGATGAACATGTGTTTATCTAAACTTCAATATAGCAAGCTTATTCAGGTACAAGCAGGTAACTAAAATCTCTCCAGACAGTCTTTAATAAGTCTTTCATAATTTAATAAGCTTTCTGCTTCTGAGGTGTTTTTAATGTTAGGTAAAAATATATATGATGAGAACAAAGAACATCCCAATATCTTTCTGAAAACCAAACCCAAAACCTCCCCCTCAAACAAGTAAAACTCAAATTTATGAACTTTTAACTAATTTCAGAGCATAAACCAAACACTAATCAGTTACCTGCTCCCAACACTGTGGTAAAAGTTCAGCTTCTACACGTGTTGGTCCAACATGTCGGGCAAATGCCACGCACCCAGTCAGTATCATCTGTCTGAAAATATAAATTTAAAGCTTTAATCTGTTTATAAAGTCTTATAATATATAACATATATTCTTTAAGTTAGGAAAAGCACATGCTGACAGGCAATAGGTTGTTGTCTGCAGTCAAGATTTCACACCATCCATATTGACTTAAAGACTAAATATTAAATTGAAAGCCACTAATATCCCTGCTCATTGCAGGGTGGGGATTTGCTTATATGACCTTCAAACATCCCTTCCAACCCAAACTATTCTATGATTTTACTTTGTTTTATATTAAGAATGCCTTTTCCAAAATCTTGCAGATCCTCAATTCCATAGACCAGTCTGAGAATCTCTAATGTGCGTATTTCTGATTTTTTCAAGTCTGAGATTGGGAATCTCTGACTAAATCTCTCATTTAATTCTTAGTACTGAATACTATCATGCAGTAAAAGGATCTAAATTACCTAATACTATCATACCATCAGTGTTTTACTGAAGTAAATTGATTTTATTTAGAAGCATTTGTGAGATTTAATGAACTTTCTTCAGAGCAAGCAGCTTATTTCTTTTATGATATAGTTTTGCAACATTCCAACATGCAAGTTACTGTCATCTCTCACAAAATACTGGACTCCACTCTCATAAGAAATCTTCTAAAGCCCACTAAAAAATGAAAGCAAGTAATCAACAAGTAGTATCTATGATCACCTGTTATTTGTATTCACATTCTTGTATTTTTTTACCTTTCATTAAAGTTTGCTAGAAGTTGCCATTGTTCCATCAATTTTCATAGGCAAATTTCAGTAAGACTGTACTAAACTGTCATTTGTGATATTTTATTTAATGAGTGTCTATCTTGCTATTTTTCCTGTTGATAGGATTGGAACAGTACCAACTTTGCATGCAATTCACAAATTCTATTTACCTTTACTGCCTACATGAACTCTTAAATATCCAGTTTCAAATGATAATGTGTGGACATGAGACTCAATTTTATCACCTCCTCAGTAAGATCAGGATACTATTCAGAGTTTATTATTATTACTCTGTGAAATGTAAGCCAGAATTAATTTGTTACCATTTTAGTGTCATGTCTAGACTCCTAAATATTTTCTGTACCAATAGCATCCCCTTAAGGTTGAAAGGCAGAGATTCTGCTGGTCATCTTTTAAACCCTTAGGGAACATACTCCATCAAAAAAAGACTCATTCACTTCAAGAATTTTTCAGGAGAAAGATCCTATCAAAAAGTTTGTTGTTTTTTTTTTTTTATCCCAGCATTTTTTATGCCAACAATCAGAGCAAGCTGTTTTGTGTTGTATGTGTTTGGGTTTTTTACCTCTCTACCATATCCAGAGAGCTAGGCCTTTGATCAAGGTAAAAAGTAGGGAGAAACCAAAAATGGTTAGGTAAGACTCAAGAAATCAACAGCTGATAGCAATATGGAGACAAAAGTCTGTGGTAATTCTCAGTTCTACTGCAAACAAAATAGGCATTTGAGTTAATGTCTTTGGTTCTATACACTGCACCTAATCACAGAACTGGGCATGAGAATATATATTTTTAAGATATTAGAAAATAGCAGAACACAGTAATCACTTGAAATTTTCTGCATTATAAATGGGATAAAACAAATTTTTTTTTCTTAAATCAAATATTTTTAAAAAAGTTCCATGAAATCTCAAAATTAAGTCAGATTTCCTTTTGCCCTGCCTACCAAGATGAGAATTTGAACATATTTCAAAAATATTTCAAAACAAGGTTTTAAATACTTTACTGCAACGATTTTAACAACACATGATAACAATCAGCATTTCAGGGAAAGGAAAGTTGTAAGGATCTGAATAAGAGGTGATTGAAGCAACATTTTAATCTTGTCCTATTAGAGTCAAACATCAATCTCACTTCTTCATGGCTCCTAGCCTCCAAAACTAACATAACTGTAAAAAAGGAGGTTATGTGAACACATTTTTGTTCCTTTACAGAGGAGAATTTGATAGGCATTTTTAAAAGTTGAATGGGACATTAATGAGCAAAGCCATGAAGATACAAGTGGCCTTGTTAAATATAATGTTAGTGTACAAGACTACAGAAATATGCCAAGCACCAAAAAGCATCTCCCATGGGCAAGAGGTATAATCCAGGCTTTCTGCATAATTGTTAACATACTTCAGATAGTTGACATTGTAAAATAAAATCCTTCTTTTAATGGGTTCATTCTTAGAAATGCAATGTCACATTTCAGTCTCTTGCATTTAGCAAATTAGAAATGTCAACTAATCAGCTGCTACACCAAGGTACAATGTAGTAGGCCTGTAAAGAGCAGCAGAAGGTAAACAAGTAACAAGAGATAATTAACATCATCGTTCTGGTGACTAAACCTGAATGTCTTTGCTCACTTCATATTGCACAGGACTGCTAAAATATAATTTAAACATATTTAGATAAAAACAAAGCATGCATAATACACTTTCATACAAATCTATAAATATAACCCCTCTTAAATTCTGAATAAGTTTTTTTTACTTAATTACTATTCAGAATCACTTTTATTTAGTGGAATCCTAACTGGTTTTCCATCAGGTTATGGCACCTTTAAATGCAATTATTATTTCTGTGTGTGCAAATGTGTATTATGTACATGCATGCGTTGTCCTAGAGTTTATGGCAGACTATTTTTCCCAGATTTCTCATGAAAACAAGTTATTTTTCTACATACACCTCTAATTCACAACAAAAATTGAACAAATTCAAGGAAAAAAAAGCTTTTTTTCTTTCTTAACTGCTAGAAAAGACATACCTAATGCACCTATAGGGGGATATGAAAAGTCTACTTGATAGGCCACCAATCCTGTAACAAATTAATCACAAGAGACTCCAAGCGACATGTAACTTCCTTCCTCTTCAGCCACAAATTATTTTAGCTTCTCAATCCACATGGGACCTTCAAAACATTTCAGAAGCAGATTTCTAATGACTCTGAAGTAGAACCAGGACTGCATCTTTTTGTAATTTCAATCTGCATGGCGCCACTACGCTACAAGTTGTTTTTGTTTATTTAAGTTTTTTTTGTCTCCAAAGCCATGGCTTTCAATTATAACTAATCTCTAAATTTTACCATGGGAATGGTTTAGAAAGATGCCTGAACACTTCAGTTTTGGAGAGTCTCCAAAAGAAATGCTTTCCACCTATTTCATAAAGCCTATGTTGTCTGATGACAGTCTAGAGAAACAATAGATACAGATGCTTTCCAAAACATCTCTTATGAAAATCATGGAAGAGGTACAGATCAAACAAGAAAAGTCATTCCACAGTTAAGAGAAGGAAACATATTAGCTTGGGTACTGTCTTTCAACCTTAAGGATGTTCTCATCAAGATCAGTACAAAGTCAGATTTCCTGAGCACTAGGGAAGAATTAAATTGGTAGAACAAAAGGTGTAATTTGTTTCAGAAGCTTAACCAAAATGAAAAAAAGTCCTTAACACTTGTCAGATCTAGATCACTGCTACATTCTTCTGAACTTTTTATTGCTACCATAGTAATGAGCCATAGGTAGAAAGAACACTATTTTCCCCCAAAAAATGTGGTGGTTATGTGAACAAACATGTAGATCACTAAGATAGGTTTAAAGAAAAAAAAAGCTGTTTTGATTTCTACATCAACCAGTGCTAAGAATTATGATGTTAAAGATGATTTCAACAAAACCATTTACGTTCATCTTTAAACAGAAAAAGGAACTGAAATATTACACTGTAGCTTACAAGCACATTCTTACATTTCAGTAACTAGGAAGTACAGGTCATGGAAATGGAAAGTCCTGAACTTGGCATAAATTTGTCAACACTATATAAGCAAAATACCAGCTAAAACAAAACTTGTTTAATACCATCCAATAATATCCAATTTTTACTAGTTCTGCTGCTTGCACAGAGAAAAAAGTTCCTGCTTGTCCCATATCACACAAGTGCAAACACACCTTTGCTCATCGTCTGGTCGTTTGATCAAATTGAACAGTATGTGCAGAAGCTGATCTCTCTCTTTGGGTTCAGGATGGAGGCAGGCTGTACACAGTATGAGTGGGATCAATTCCTAAAAAATTGTGGGTAGGGGAAAACCAAACAAAGTAAAATTGCTTTGGGCATATATTCATTAACAGCAAAAGAAACTAAGAAGATAAATCTAAAATCACATAGCATCAAAACAGTTAGAAAAGATACTTTGGAGTCATGATGTCTTATTAAGTGACCTGAGGAAAGTGAAGGTCTACAGAAGTTGGAATTATTTTCCTGCTAGGAAAAATCAGGGGAGAATCAGCACATAAAACGAAAACCTCTGCAAAGATTACAATTAACCTGCAGGTCACCTGTAACCAGAATTAGAGGACAATCATGGTTTCAATTGTTTTCACTACCTACTGAACTGAAGCTCCACAGACAACTATGGAATAAAGCTCCTATGAAAAAATGCCACAGAGTTAAAGATTAAAATTTCCAATTAAGCATCCACGCAGTTTTGTGCACAAGTTTGAAAAAATAAACATTGAGAAACATACATTGGTAAAGGTGACTGCAGACAGATTTTGTGTTGACTGACAATTATCTGATTTTTGTAAAGGTTCTATGATTTTTTTTTCCATACAGAAGCAATCTCTGAAGCTGAATTTTCTTTTTGGAGCAATTAAAATCCCTTAAAGGAACAAATTACAAAGAAAATACTGTGTAAAACATGGAGAGAAAATATAAGGATCTTCACAGTGAAGACCTCCTTCGTTCTAAATATGCCTAAAAAGCTCATGGTATTCATTCCCAGAAGAAACAAATGTTTCTAAAACATTGTCTGGAAGTCCCTCCCCTTGACCTTGTTGATGTGAGCTTTTACTCCAACTGAATTTGGAAGCCAGACAGGTTTTAGGTGATTTAGTATCTTAGGGACAGAAACATCACACTGTGAGGTCAGGAGAAAAAAAACAAGAAAAACCTCAGTGTCTGAAAAAAAAAAAAACATGGGCAAGTAATTTGGAGATTACCTTGTACACCTGCTGTGTACTTTGGAGCCATTTTCAGCAGAAAGACTTTTTGTGAATTATTAAGTTGTGACAAATAAGCAGGTGACAGTGGGAAACACATCTAATGTTAGTAGGAGAGAGTATACAAGCCCTGGAAAAATCTGTGGTTGTTAAGAATAACTTTGCAGGGAGGTGCTAATTTCTTCTTGCAGATATTCAAAGAAATCTAATCATGATGTTCTTGTGGACCTGTGGAAACGCCACTGACAACATACTCACTGCTCAACCTGTATTTTCCTAAACAGCAGGAGCTATATTTATATTAAACATAGAATAAGACTGCATTTTAGAGCAGTGTCTAAGCTAGTCAACTCCTGACAAGCTTATTTTTTTTTCTTCATTTTACAAGAATTCTACTTGGTGTGTTATTTTCCATCTCCAAAGATGACCAAGACACAACCTAAATTGTATTTTAACATTCTGTGATTCTGGAAGATATACTGGCAATATTTAACTCAATTATGATAACTATTAGGGAATTTATGACAGAGGAGACAACATGGAAATATCCTACCTATCACTTAAAAAAATCTGAAAGGAGAGAAGGAGAAATGAAAAATAAATTGGAATACTTTAAACATTTCCATTTCTTAAATACTTTTAAGAGTAACAGGGGGTTGTTTTTAGACAAGTGTAGCACAACACAAAATAACATGAACTGAAGGCCTGCATTAAAGAAACTTTATAAATAAAATTGCATGAAGAACTAAATAACTTTCTTCAGCTGAGAGCTTCTTTACCTTTAGAATCTGCATGTTAGATCTTATTATTTTTGGTTACTTAAGATTTTTGCCCATTTAAAGTTCTGAGAAGTCAGGGGGTTTAACTTATTTAACTTTTTTTTTTTGTACTGCACAGAATTTTCTCCCCTGCAAACACTGCTTTAATTCAAAAAGACTTGAAAGAATATTACGAAAATAATACCTGTCTCAACACCACTAAATACCACTACTTATACATTAAACTAAAATCTTTTAAATAGGCAATCTGATTGCAATTTGTACACACAGAAGAAAATTACTACCATAAAGAATAAAGCTCATTAAAAAACTTAAAGCTAAATAAACATCTGTTACTTTAGTGAAATCTAACTTTCTGAAATCTACCCTAAATTCACATTATTCAACTGCTCGTGCAAGTATTCTTAAATACTCCTATGAAAAACTTTACAAAGAATATACTTCATGGAATTGGACATTTATGGGAATTTTTGTTTCATCTGTTGAAACCAACACATTGATTTCATGTTCTTAGTAGGTTTGAGTACCTACTCAAAAATCTCAATTGTTTACTCAGAACTACTGCCAGATTTTAAAACAGTACCATAAGGTGGGTTTTTTTAAAGCTTCTTATGGAATTTAAGGAAGTTAACATTGTATTTTTTCAGCTGAGTCTGCGTGAAAGGAAAACACCTGAGAATATTCACCTAGAAAGGACTGCTTTGTGTCTGAAAGGCTAATGAGCAACCTAACAGCATCGAGATGGGGCAGATACAAGGCTGGTTCTTTACCTTGCAGAAAGCTGGTTATTATAGCTGACGGAATTAGCTGTATTTCTTGTCCATTGGCCACATTCTGTCATGCATACTATGGGAGAAGAGAGTGTTCTCTGCATCGCTGCATCAGGGCTTCTACAGTTCCTTCTATTAAGGGGAGTGGAGAAACAGTGAGAACTCTTGAACAGTGTTTTCTGTGCTCCCTATAGCCCTCAGGGACAGGAAGGTAAAAGTGGAAGCAAAGGGGACTGTGGGACCAGAAGAACAAAACTGCTCTACAGAGGGACAAAACAGGTCAAGTGAAGTCTCCCAGAGACTTATAAGGGATAGATTCTTCTCAGAACATTCAGGAGCCTTAAGAACAAAAACCAGCCTAGAGGTAGGTTTGAGCTCGTTTCTTGCTGTTGCTAAGGGTCATGCCTTTGATGTAGATTTGTTTTACAAATCTCAGATTTTTCATTCTTGAAACCAGCAGAGAAGCTAAAGGAAGTAGTAAGTTTCCAATAAGACATGGTAAGATTAGTATTTGGCTGTTTAGATTCAAGAGAAAAGTTCACAATATGGTTTTGGAGACTCTATATAATTATTAATAATCAAGGAGTGGACTTCCAGTGCTGCTTGAAACACTCTGCATTCCTTGGGAAGGAATACCACTTGTGCTGACAGTCATAAAGCAAGAACTTAAGTTTCAAAAAAACCCAACAACTCTCCCTCTGTTTAATTTGGGGTACTTCCTAAACATCCTGCTCATCCCCAAATCCTTCTTTTCTCTTTTGCCTTTGAGTTCAGAACATGAGTTTTGGTAGTTCGTGTCGGGGTTAGTCAACAGAATTGACTGGTGACTCTCATGACCATAGCAAGAAGAGTGACTTCCAGAGCTTTCATACTGTTTTCCCATTACATTCCAAGCAGACTGACATCATAACATTGTTGGCACTTGCAGCTTGATGCAATAAAACATTATGTGTCATAGGTCCCACCTCTACTATTGAAAAGCCAAGTTTGTATTTGAGGCAGTTTATACCTGTGAGCTACCCAGATGCAAAATGGAGAGAAAGAAGTTATTTTGGTTTTACTGTGAGAGAAGCCACATACAGGTGACTGACAGGCAATGCTTTGAGGCTGACCTAACACATTGCACAGGAGAACTGAAACAGCCCATCTTCCCTCTGCTCTACCTCTGTGTAACTCTCCATGTAGGTCTCTCCAAAGAAAAACTCACATTTTTCTCACCGTAGTATATCTGGACAACTTTTTCCTAACTAACAACAACTTGTTTCATTATCTTTGAAAGGGATTCACTATTTGAGTTATCAATAAAGGCAACATTTACATGGACATACGGAGTAGCTCTCTCTTCATTATGGTCAAAAGAACTTGTCTTTTTAATTGTAATTAGTACCACCTAAACTAAATGCAAGACAGTTCCTCCCACATATTAAAAGTATTACAACAAAATATTAACCTTTGGGTTTTTTTAACGTGCATCATATACTGAGCATCTCAGAAGGTAGCAAGGAATTTTCTGTCAGTGTTGTTTCCATCATTATAACAATGTATTGCTAAACATTCCAACAAGTCTACATCTTAGTTGCTTCACTAATTATTGTCTTCTTGTTGGAGTGTTCATAACCAAAATAATTATCTCAAAGAATAAATTTAACTAGTGTTAAGTGTAAAGATTGTTACTTCGGTAAGTTCAAATAATAATATTTTTTATTACTCCAAATATTAATGTTTTCATATTGCAGGCAACAATATATAAACCAGGATGACATGATCAATTTTGTTAATTTGTGCCTTTTAATCTTCTTTAATAGTCAATGCTTATATTGTGAGCCAATGCTATGTTAAAATTATTCTGTAGCTTAGCCTCTGACAACAAGTAAATAAAATAATCTTATTGTCTGCAACTGAAACAGCTGCAGGTACCAACAAACCACTGATAGGGGCTGTCTTGGGCAAGAATGTATTTGAAGTTCCAAATTCTTTCTTTTAATTTTAAAATGAAAAAAA
This sequence comes from Promerops cafer, assembly GCA_013398275.1. Classification (NCBI taxonomy): domain Eukaryota; kingdom Metazoa; phylum Chordata; class Aves; order Passeriformes; family Nectariniidae; genus Promerops; species Promerops cafer. Next base: position 2,987,679 of record VZSE01003443.1, on the reverse strand, counting down.
AAATTAATCATAGGATTAACACATGACTCAAAACTTTGTGCTACTAATCTTACCAATATTAAAACCACAGCTCTAATTACCTCTCATGGGGTGAGACCATTATTCCAGGATCCAGAGTAAGCCTCTCAGAGATCCCAAAGGGATGCTTTTGCACAAGAATCAATGGTAGGGTGTAGGTGTGAAACAACTTTGTACTTCTTTGTCTGTATCTACTGTTTATTTGAAAACACACGTACAAAAGTTTGTGATACAACAGAAGCTGGCAATTCAATTCATAAACATCAAATTCAACTCCTTGCATCCATGAACTATGTAAGCTTTTTAGACAAAGTGTTGAAAGGCATAGGCTTTCAGACTAGGGATGAAAAGGATACTCTTATGAGACTGAGCTATTTTACTCTAAGGAAACTGCACTAAGCCCTCAGATCAAGAAGAAGGGAACTAAAGGACTTAGAAAATGGTTATGTCTCATGTTTCTGGAGCACTTTCACCCCCCAAACAAAACAACCCTGCAAGCCAAAACCAACACTGCATGTGTACCAGAAAAGGACCAGCAAATGGGCTGTGGTCAACGCTACCTCTTTTTTTTCAGAAATATAATCTATAGAAGTCTACTGCAATCTAAGTTTTACAGAGTAAGAAAGTATTGTAATTGTTCATTTAGATTTCTTTATTCTCCATTATAATGTGAAATTTAAGCCATCATCTAGAATATATTGACAACTGACAATTTTCATGCCCAGCAACTCAGGTTTATGTACCTTTATCCACACCCAAACAGAATGAAATGTGCTAGACACAACCCCTGGAAACAAACAATTAAGTATACTGCCAAGATCTGACACAGTCTTCTTTTACATCTGTTTAGTAAAGCCAATATTTTCTGGCTTTTAAAGCTTAAGACTGAAACGAAAATTTATAGTAAAACACTCAACTCTACTGTGTTTTAAGAGACATGCCAGAGATTTAAAGTCCCTTGGTGATATTTATGTGCAGTTACCACACATTAATGTGATTACTTTCAATCTACAGTGGAGATCCAGTGGAGTTGAGATTGGCATCAATTCAGAGCCTGAAGATTTAACATTATCTTTGCTTCAACTTTACAAAGAAAAGCAAAATTCTATACTTAACATGTTGAACTCTCTATAAAAAACAGTTTCTCAGTATAACTATTTAGTGGTGCATATTCAGTACACCACTACTATCATGATTTTGCTAAGTTTGCATAACACAAAAGAAAGTTAAAGACTAACACTGGAATAATGGGCAAGATGAAAAATGTAAATAATAAAATAAAAGTGTTGATTAAGAACAAGAGTAATAAGCTATTAAGAAAAAAGTTTACTCTGGGCCAAACTCCATTAAAGGACTATATACTGCAAAGTATGGAAGTTGTACATACAAACAAGGTTACTCTCGTTTCCTGACAAAAAATCATTGACTTTTACATTTTAGAAAGTGTGAAAAATGAGTATTGCACTGATTAGTTATTACAAAAATTATAGAAGACTGCTTCTCTCTAATTACATTTTAGCCAATGAAATTTTGCTATGGTACATCTGTTAACAAATAGAAGGTGGCTGATTTTACTTCTGCAATTTTTTGATTGTTTATGTATTTTAAGTGGTAAAATGACAATTGAGAAAGCAGTGTAGATCAATTTTTATGAACCCAAGCTGCTCATCTGCAAGAAGTATTATCACAGACTGAATCCCAAACAATGGGCTTTTATTTTTAAGAATTGGTTTTTAGCATTTTGTTACTGGTCATTCCACTTACTATTACTTGGATTGCAACATCGCCTTTATTTGTAAGTGTGTTCATATAGAAATCTAAATATTGGCATACATGTTTTCAGAGAGTTAAGATAATCTAGACACTTGAGATGAAAACAAAATTAAATTTATATATTGTTACATCAATTTTGATGACTACTAATTGCTTTGAGGCAATTTTCCTGTATGATACATTATTGATTTTACACAGTTGAACTGCTTTTTTAGAAACAACTAAAATTATCCCCTCAGCCACTCAATACTGTGTCTTTCCTTCTTTGTTACCTTCCATTGGAACCTAAACTACAGACACCAAAGAACAATTAAAACTGCACCAATACACAAAAATAAATAATTTCAGAAATGTCAACTATAGTATTTGCCAGAACACTTACTAGTGGATCAGGCAGGCTGCTACTGACCTTAAGATGTTTAAAAGCATAGGAAAAATGGTTCCTGGATCTCTGCTAAAGGACAACAACTACTGAGAGATTGTCAACCTCTGCAAACTCAGTTTCTCCAAAATGAAGATGCATAGCATGTAATTTTCAGCTTAAGATTTTGCAACCAATTTCAACATGATGGATGCTTAAAGAACAAAGACATTTCAGGGAGTCATCAAAAAATTATGTTTAACTCTCATCCTAACACACTGATAGTGTAAGATCTTAAATACTACCATTCTTCTTGTTTCAGAATAGACTGGTGATCACTTTGCATTGTGATATGAGGCTATTACACATCTTTCTCAAATTAGTGATCTTTAGGTATGTTTTTACACCACTTCTCTGTGCAAAAGTCTCATTATAAGGTTGTTTTTGGACAAGACTCAAAGTGATACCTTGTTGAAGACAGCCTAGTTCTTAGGTTAGCTTTTCATAATTTGATTACAATTAATACTGACGGATGGTCTACCCAACTTTTCCTTCAAGTTCCATGACTACAGCAGAAAGAACATTAAAATAGTTATAGCAAAAGGTGGCAGGTAACTAAAAGAAGGTATTTTTAAAACAAATTTCAATTCTTGAAACATTAAGCATCCCACGTAATCCAATTACTCAACTGTCGTTTGAGGCTTTTTCAATTAAACTGAAACAGATAATTTAAGGCAAAAATACATGTAATCAAATGTAACTTTCACTGTAAAACAACCTAAGTAGGAAACAGACTAAAAGGTCACAACAATATTCAATACGTTACACAGATTATGCTAAAAGCTGCGAAAAAAAGCCAAAATACCACACCCTGCCAAGCAGAAGGAAGGAAAAGGAATAAATAAGGAATCAGAAATTAAGCACTGATCCAGAAACATTCACACAATTACTGTGAAAGACAGAAGCATTTCCAGAGCATACAGTTACCACCCCCACCCCCTCAAAAATAAAAAGCTTGTTATGAATTTTCAAAATATAGCATATATCTCAAGTTCACCATGTCAGGTGCTGATCATTACTTGTATGGTATTAAAATTTTAGATTACAGGATCAGTACAAATTTCTTGAGGAATTTTCAAAGCCTTAAAATGAATTTATGCAAAACACACAACTAAGTGTACCATACTGTAGGTCCTGCCAACAAGGACTAAAACTTGCTCAATGAGATATGCTACTTCAAACCCTATATTTCAGTGTCAACTATAGGGACACTGAATTTTTGTTTGATATGTCTTCAGTTTTTGGGGTTTTTATACATATTTGGTAATGTGCAATATTTAGACAAAGCCCAACAAAACCAGTCACATTTTTTTCCTTCCTTTTGTATGCTATATAGCATGAATGATTATGCAAACCATCACCTTCAGTTACATTCAAAATACACGTTCCATGTTCATAATTTTTAGTCATTCTCATTTTAAAGTTAAGGAAAACATATAACCAAGATTGCTCATTTCTTTACAAAGGGGTATTTTTGATGAACCTTTACTTGGCTGATGCCTGGAGCTTTCAAGAAAAGACATCAAAATAATTTGTTTGTTGAAAATTATTTTTGTTGAAGTACATAGTGCTGCAAAAGAACCTGAACATTATTCCTTATTTAAACTGATAGACCAAATAAACCAAACAATGTTTGAACTCATAGCCCCTGTTCTTTACAATGCACATTGATATGGTCTTCCCTAACAAAAACATTTGTGCTACCACAAACAGATGGACCTACAGTAACAGTCTTGCTGAATGCTGATGGGTGCCTTAAGCAGAGGAAGAAGTATTAGGATACCATGCAGGTTTACTGGACTCACCTGACAGAGGTGTAAAACCATTTTCTAGGAGCAGAGATGCATGCACAAAAGTAAGAACATGATTGCAAGTAACAGACTTTCATGAAATTAGACACAACACCTTCAAAAAGAACAACAAAATACTGTGATAAAAATAAAATGTAAAATTTCAGGGTTCCTCACCTCTCGCTTTGCAAGCAGCACATTAGGAACAATATGAGGCAGGCAGCGTCCCAACATTAACATGACACTTTTCTCACTGTCTGCAATCCGAGACACCTAGAAAACCAAGTTGCTTGTTTGCTTTTTTAAGAAACACAGGAACAGAAAAATACCATTTGAAAGGAATAATAAAAATTGCAGCAGGCTGATCACTTACCAGAAAAGTAATTTATTCCCACACATTAAGCTCTAAGTTTTTGATGTGTCAGTGATTTCAAAAGCATGAATCCACTTGTAGAGACTCAAAAGTCCCCAGTAATTACACCTCTATCACTAGGTTTCATATTTAGCATGAAATCTGAAAGCATATCTTTATTTCTTAACTTTCATGCACATAGATCATCTCTCCATGTCTTGTTTCAAAGCAATTATTATCTTGTTTAACTATTGCTGCCATGCAAAATGAAGGAACTTTTAGTTTATGTCAACTGGAAATATACCTCTGATCCCAAACGGCTGTCTGCTGACATCCGACAGAAAGACAGCAGTGCTTGATGGAAAGCTGGTGACAATTTCCTGAAATATCATCAAAAAGGGAGAGGGGGAAGAAAGCATAAATCAGAAACGTGACAAAGCAAGTCCTTTCACTCTGTTTTAATCAGCTAGGTAAAATGACACCCAGAAAGTATGTTTAAGTGATTCATACCACAGAAGTTTTGAAATTATCTTTGACTTTTAGGGTGTTTAGTTTGTAGCAAGAAAAAACCCTGAGTGTCCTAATTAACAAGTTACTTTTAGTTCCAAAATATACAACATCTTTCAAACTGCTGCACAGACGAAAATAAGACTAAAGCATGAAGAAAAGGAAGCTTAGGCAATACAAGAGGAAGCATACAATTATGCAAACGGGGTGGGGTGGGCACAGAAATCACATGAAACAATATTTTTGCTTAAGGCTCTGATTCTGCAAATTGCCTAAAAGCATTTGGGTAGTCAGTCAAGTTACGAGCTTCAGGCTTAAATAGAGTTTGCTCAGCTGCCACTTTGGGATCTAACTTTGGATTCAAATGCTGCCAGAATCTCAAAATCAATCTTAAACTGCTGTCTAAGCCCTCATACAGGGTGCATCTGCACAAGCACTATCTCATGGCCACATCCAGCACCAGCCCAGGTAGCCGAGCTACTCAAAGCCTTAAGCATCCATATCAAACCCTGATAAAAGCTTCAAAACAGCCATGTCTGAAGCAGACAATTTGGCAGAAATGTTCTCAGAAAACAATTACTGACCACTACATTAAAGAGGCAAGCAGCAGTACCCTATATTTCCCAGTAATGACAACTCCCTCTGCCTTATCTGAGGCCTGTACTTAAATGCTAATCTACCACTGCTTCATCCACTATATTTAAAGAAGAAAGACAACATTTGTCTTCCAAAACATGCACTGAAAGCATCTCACCCATTACCATCATCTCCTGTTTGAGTCCCCTAATGACACTGAGAGGAGACAACTCCTATTTCTTATGTGGAAACTGGTAACACCTTTGAACCCTCAAAAATAGACAAGAGCGCACAAAATCCAACACACAAACAATTATGTGCATGGACATACATTTTATCTAATAGATTGAAACATAATACTTCTTACAGTAAATACACTATCATCTAACTGAAAAAGCCCATTAAGAATCAAAGCTCTTACTTATAATTACTTAAACTAATCCAAGAGGATATCAATAAATATACCAGTTTTCCTCTTCTATTTGGAAAATTATGATAAATAAGAATTTTTATTTATTACTTAAAATAGATTTTTTTCTTAACAGTATGGATTTTTGAAGTATATTTTAAACTTTAATGAAGGAAGTTTGTTTTAATTCTATTCAGCTTGGTTTGTGAAAGGTTCACTTTAAAAAAGTTACTAAACTACTTAAACAGTAGCTAGTTGTAAAGGACCTCTGTTTCACAATATGTTAGTCCTTATGCTGTAAAATATTTTTGACTGACAGATTTACAGGCTCTACTCAAGACCATAGAGAAGTTTTTACACTAGGAGGACATGAGCAAGCATTGCAAAGCAGCAGCTTAACATTAACATAGAGGCAAGGCCTCGGCCAGCCCTTTACCCAGGCTTGTCCTTCAACTTGGCATTCATTTTACAGAAAATCAGATCCTTTCCCACTTGGAATCCTAATTAAAATCCTACATAAGGGCAAAGTTCCATTCCCACTTTGCAGAGAATGAAAAGTAAGTATGACAATATGTCACTGAATTTCCCTGTGGGTTAAATAACAGCAAACTCTGGGCAGCGTGGATCCTCTTACAATTGCTGGCTATATTTGGAGTCCAGAAAGCTTCTCCTTAATGAAGCCTAACAAAATGCTTGATTGGCTACGCTGGACAAAACCAATAAAAGACCAAGGCCCCTTGCACACAAGTCAGTGGCAAGTCTCTTCAAGGGCCAACAGATGCCAGTAGTGAAGACGTCCAAATATAAGAAAGTACAATGAATAAAAAGCCCAAGCACGACTATTCTGTTCTATATAACTCTGGGATAAAAAAGTAAATTCATTCAAAAAGCCAGGACTGCTATATACAGAAAACACCTTGTATTTGGTGCAAATTACCACACACCTCAAATTAGTTGAATAAACACATGTGGTGCAGTCTGTTTAAACCACTGCCAGTGCTTTGCACTGCCATCTGTTAACTGAGGCATTTTTCCAGCGATGGCCATGTCCTCATTTGCCAGCATGCACGCACAGCTGCTCTGAGTGCAGTCACACAGAGCAGGCTCACTTCCTCTTCTCTCTTCCCATCTGGGCAAGATTTATGCCAAGAAAACACTCTATAGAAACAGTAGTAAGGATCTTGCCTTTTAGGATAGAGTCTTAGTTTTCAACCCTTCTTAGTGCATTCTGAATAAATTATAGTCATTGTCTCCAACAAATAAACCTGGACTGAAATCAATAAATATCCAGCATTTCCACTGTGCTGCTTCTCCTGCAGATCTCAAAACATTTAACAAATAATCTATTTTCTTGGTGAAAAAAAATTATTGCATTATTACAAACCTAGAGCATAATCCAGGAAGAAAATTTAGTACTAGATACTGGTCTATAAAACACTGTATCAAATATGCTTTCCTTTGACCCTTTGCTGACATATTAAGCCCAAAGTGGAGTACAAAAATAGCTACATATTACACATGCATTACTCATTTCTGCAGTGAACTGCATTTGAGGGGACTCATGAATTTAACTCAATGGGGATTCATGGCTTCATCGAACTACTTTTCAAATAAATCTATGTGCAGTTATAGTTAAAACAGCTGTGAGCAGCAGAACAAATGCAGTTCTTCTAGACTACTGTCATAAATTCCACTGGAAATACACAGTTCATTCCTCACTCAGTGATTTAATCCTGTTTTGATACACACCCTCACTATCCTGAAACTGTCAATCTAATATTCATGCACTTAATGCCACCCATCACTTGCCATTAATCTGAGCAAGAAGAAACTTGCAACAAGCCAAATGAAAGTAGGTAGACAAGTATATAGCAATCAATGCACAACAGCTCTAAGTTTTGATTACTACATTGTCTAGATTTTCAGCTAGGATATGAAAGAAACTTAAAAAGAAAAAAATCTGGAAAGCTTAAACTGAACCACTGACCATTTTCCAGAAAAATCCAAGCTGTTCTACTTTCCTGTTAAACACTAGTATAGTCAGCTAAGAGAGAAGAAATTTGTTATGAGACTCCAAAGTATTATATTCACAAATCAGAAATCTTTCCTCCTGACCAATTCTAAAAGTTAAGATATCACTGAAAAAGTAGCCCTGACCCTAGAAGTTAGTGCAAGAAGTACAGAAAATGCAGGATTGTTAGGGTTTGCAACAAAAGGTAATTACTAGCAGGGTTAGCAACTCCTTTTTTTTGGGTGTTCCTTTTCTGCCCCCCACTACAAGCTTGCATTTATTTTTCCATCTGCACAGAATGTCACACAGATTTTTACTTGGTGTTTTCAGATGGAAAGATAATTCTAGAAACAATTTACAGTATCAACACCAGCAAAAGCTCGCTAAGGGACAAAAGAAAAAGCAGGATGGCTGCCTGCTTCCCCAGGAACAGCAACAGTAAGACCATAAGGTGAGCTACCTGCATATCTTTGTCCACAGTAGTAACAATTACAAGCTGTACACACCCTCAATTATGTTTGTGGTCTGTGTTACTCCTCATGACTACAGCGGTTTATCTATCACTTAATGAACAAATCACTTCTCTCCACTATAACAACACTTGTACAGGTTGAAAGGGCTTTCTCAAGAGCACTTATAAGCACAAACTCAGTCTCCAGGTAATAACACAACATGAATACCCTAATTTAGTTAAAAGAATCATAGTGACCCAGTGAAGGCTTGCCCCAGAATCAAAACTCAAAAAAGCATTATGCCATTAGACACCTTTCTGATAATTACAAAACAAGCAAATGAAAAATACTACTGCTCTCTAGGAGAGTTATACACATCTACACAGAAACAGTAAAAAATTTTCCAAACAACTCTTCAAGCAGAAGAGAGTTATGAAATTAAAACTTAAAAGACAACAGAACTCTCTTGTCTTGCCATTCACTATTCTGATTTTACCTATTTTTTTGTTGCAACAAACAGGGCTGGTTTTAGAAACAAGTAGAAAGTGAAAAGAATTTCTGTAACTTAATACTAAAACCTTAGGTTTGTCATATGTACTCCTTCCTAAAGAGATCAGGAACAATATAAAAATATCAACACTGTACCCTAGAGGTATGTTAAGTCTTTTATTTCCCTTCAAAACACAAAAGATCCATTCATTTGGCAGAATTTCACTGTTAGAAAAATATCTACTCACTTTACAAGAATTTTTAATAATAGCATGCAGTTAACAACTTGTCACTAACCTATTAGGTTTATCAAAGTGGACTGCAGCTTTAGATGATGGAGCACATGAGGACAGTTTCTCTGTCTCTTTAGAGGGCACAGAATTTAGCATATCATCTTTAGAAGTCCTTGAATCCACTTCAGCTGATAAAGCAAGGCCTGTTTCCTCAATGTTTCCATGTTTATTGTCATTCTCAGAGCTCTTGATATCCAAGTACCGTCCATTGTCCTCTGAGACTGTGAGAGGCACTTGTTTTAAAGAAGGATGGGGAGCTACACCATAAACGGTTGACACAGCAAAGTTTTCATTCTTGAGAAGATCTATTTCACTGAAAAAGAAAAATATGAAATACTTTTGTAGCTTTCATGCTGCAAATGAAAAATGCTGTTAAAAACACACCACTGGAGCACAGAAATAAAGACAACATACTGAAGAGCTCAACATACTCTTCAATTCATGTATGTTTACAAATTCCTATAACAGAAATAACTATAATCACACAAACTGTTCAAATAAGCACTAGTTTCATTGAACACTTTAGTAAATAATTAGTAGCAGGAAAAATGTTGCACTCTGAGTGAGTGAATCAATGAAACAAATGAGTAACAACAGTTTTATCTCGTTCTGGCTGAAATCTGAGCACTGAGACACAAACTGTCACAAGACAGAACTCTATCTAGGATGCAAAACATAAAATACTAGAATGGTGAATCAATATGTACTATCCTATCTGGCTTTGAAATGGTAACTGTGCAAATCAATCAAGCCACTTAAAATTTATGCACTTTCCCATATGCTGCATTAGTACACCTCTTAAGAAGAATGATATCTTACGACTTACAGAATTATATGTTTTGACCAAACCTTTAAGTATCTTTTTTTTTGCTGTTATTAAAGATACCGTCATGTCTACTAGTCTTGCTCTTCAGAAAGAAAAACTGTTGACATCAACATTAAAACAAGCATCTTTCTGACAGTGTTCACAAGTTGTACACACTAAGGAGTGACACAAAGCTAATGGAAGAAAAAAACCTATGTAAAACAGATCAGAAGCGACTGTTTTCAAAGAAATAAAGAAGGTATATTGAAAGAACAAAATTGGTTACAAAGTTAAATTATACAGGTAATAACAGGGAAATAGTCAGTCTGAAGTCTCTTCCTTTTTCTAAATCAAATACTATGTATTCAAAAGGAAAGACTGCCCTGCCCTGAAGAATTCCCAGTCATTTCCTGTATCTAAGTTATAGTTTCATATATATGTTAGAAAAACATTGAAAAGTTATCCAATATTTATCAAGAGTCAAGTAGGTTGATAAGAACATACCTTTCAAGTCTTTGGATTTGTTCCATCAAAGACCATTTCTCATTGTTTAACACACTAATTTGGTCTTCTAATTTTTGCACTATTAAACATTGCTAAACACAAGACAGAAACAAAAGAGTTTAGTACAAGAATGTTAAGCAGTACATCAAACAGCTGGAATGTTCCTTCTGTACAGTCTTACTTCTATTGACTGTGGTGCTGTTTCAAACACAGGGACGGTCCCAAGTATAGGAGTATCAGCCTCTAACTCATCATCCTCTACACCAACTGATGCATCCACCACATCTCTTGCAGCAACATGATGGTTTCCAAAGTCACGGTAGAGTTGTAACAGGTCAGGTGGTTTTGGAATGTTCAATCCTACATCATCCCAAAGTTCAAAATCCTTCAAAAGAATAAAAGAAACTAAAGCATACAATATACTTCCTTTTATTTTCTTTTCTCTTCCTCATTTGATCACAGGTGATGCAATAGCAAAATAATCACATCAACACTGCATTGTAGTAAATCTGATAGAAGCTGAACTCAGCAAGAAACATTAGTAGAGGAAGGATCCACTTTGTGAACCAAAGCAGTTTCACTGTAAAGGCAGCTCTAGGTAACATACTAGAGTACCTTCCAAACCACAGAGGTTACTTTTTTTTTTTGTTGAGACATGAACACTTCTTAGAATCAGAAATAACATTGATCAGATTCTAGCAGAAGCCAATGCAGTTGATACAAGGTAGAAATATTGATTTTGTTCCCATTTCATTCACAAGTGCAGGTGTAATTTCCCTGAAGCAGACAGCCACAGTATCACAGAATCATTCATGTTGGAAAAGACCTCTCAGATCATTGAGTCCAACCTTTGACTGAATATCACCATCTAAACAAAACCAGAGCACTAAGTGCCATGTCCAGTCATTTCATGGACACCTCCAGGGACAGTGACTCCACCACCTCTCTGGGCAGTCTGTTCCAACATTTAACATCTCCATGAAGAGTTTCCTCCTGATGTCTAATATAGCTCAAACAGCTCTGTAGAAGACTGATAGTGAGGTGCAAACAATACAAGGGCCTCCTGTCTCAAACCATCACTGTACGTTCTTCCTTTTCTCATTGACATCTTATCATCCTATTAGTACAAGAATATTCCATGTCTCTATATACAAATAAGTTTGTACACTGTTACACAGGAGTTGTGATAGTCTCTTTAATGACATTAAACTTAAGTATTGGTTTAAACTTTTTTCCTATTGTTCCCAGTCTTCACTATATTTTTTCCATAGTCTGGTCACATACATTTATTTGAAGAAAGATTACTTTCTCGAAGAATTATGTGAATAATGTAGAAAAAAAAGTGCCTACTATATGTTAATTGCAGTATGTTTATATTTACCTCTTAGAATTAAGAATTTTGCTTTTTTTTGCTAATTGTCTCACAACACAAAACATTCTCAGTTGAGAACACAAACAGGATAAACTATTCATCTTTTCTCTTTTGGGGGCTGTATTGTCACATGTATTTGGATGTTAAGCACAAATATTCAGTGGACCTGGATGATTCAGAAATTCTATTTAACAACATACAGACCTGACAGATTAGAATACGGAATGTAGGGAAAAGTATAGGAGGACCAGTTACAGATAAAACTGGATGAAATTCTATATTTAATTCTTCTGGTAATATTCCAGTTTTGTGATGAATACATATTGGGTGTTGATTACTGGGTGTTTTATTTACTCAGAAACAGCCAGAATGTAATTAGAACCTTCTAAACAATCTTCCCAAGATATTCTTCCCATCAAATGTAAGCCAACGGATATATAAAACTGATCATCTTAAGAAAAATGCATCAAAGCATAGCTATGTTGGGGAAGATGTAGGATAACACCTCATTACCAAGAGCTTCTTCAATACTGTACTCAATGCCACAGGTGATTAAGTACACTCACACACACACACACACCCCCAGAAGACAACCAATGAGTAAACTGTATATCCTGCACAAGTCAACTGAGTAGGATCGAAGGAAAAGATTACATTTGAGATCCAGATCCTTGAGTTTAACTGCATGTGTGTCACAGCAGAATACAAGGAAATATCTAAGTCACAGTATTTCACTTCTTGTTTTACTTCCTTTAAAGAATGCAAGCACTCTGCCCACTTCCTACAAATTTTGGGAAACTACTGCTCAAACTGCTGTGTTTTCAAACCATGGTTTATATATGAAAATGCTAAGGAACATATTTAACTTTTAGAGTACTCATATATATGAAGCAAACCGCATGCACAGACAAAAAATCACTTAAGCTCACTTGAGTTTATGACAAGATCAGAATATGGAAAGCAGGCATGCAAAAAACCCCAAACAAACCCACAAGGAAACTTTACCTGATCATGATTTTCATCTGAAAATGTTATTGATGTAAGCTTGTAACTATTCTTCAATAAAAATTCATTAACTAGGAAGTTTAGAGCTCTTTTCTCAAGAGGTCTGATTGGCTCCTGGAAAAAAACAGAAAACACACTGTATCTTTGGTTTATCTCCCTTCCAACTACAGAAGCATATTCATTTTAAATTCCATGCAAAGTTCATTTACGACCAACCACCTACCTGAATTTCAGGACTTGATTTATAATTTTTTCGTTCCTGCAAAGGAACTTCATTTTCTGGGGAAGAAAAAAGAAGTAACTAAATTTTACTCTCTCACAGAGGATGAGCTCAGCTACTTCTACATTGTTTAAAGTAGAGACTTAAGAAAAGGTTTATGTACACCACCTGCAGCCTGAGTCAGGTTGGCTCGAAGGGCCTGTATGGTCTCCTTGGCTTTCCGTAGTTCAAACTCCAGGACTGGACAGGGATTTGGATTAAACACACACAGGCATCCAACCAAGGCAAGGGAAACAAAAATAAAATATAAAAAGCAAGGATGGGTGTGAAAAAAAAGATACTGTTTGTATTAAACATAAAGCATGCAATCTTTATGGAACTTATGAATACATGCAGCAGAGTTGGTCTGAAAGCAAACTGGTGAACATTTTCCATAGTTTCATTGGCCTTAGGTTAGCTAAGTCAAAATTTCAAGCTGTCTGACAAGGACTCGCTGTAAGGTTTTGGGAAAATATTTGGGATCTGATGCTGTCAAATGTTTTGGTTTTTTGGGGGCAAGAGGAGGATGTGGGCAATAAGAACACAGATCTACATGAAGCAAATATGTCCTGGCAGCAGAGGAAGCTGTCTCCATGTAGCAAAGCTTAAATCATGAAGTCAATGTACAGTCCCATTGAAACCAGACTTTTTTTGGAAAATAAAATCATACACCAAAATTTTAGTAGTTTAAATAGGCGATCTTGACATGTACTTTATCTTACTAAAAGAAAAATGTCACTTTAAATTTCTATTTAAAAATAGTGGAGTTTTAGGAATGTCCTGCAGTTGATTAGGATTTTGAATTCAGTTCACTGAATTCAAATGAAGAGAGATGCACAGGACCAAAACCACCCAAAAATGCAGCTCTTCTGCAGTACTTATAAAAATGCTTGAAAGAATAAAAGTCTTTGCAGTATTATTCTCGACAGTTTACACTGACTTTCAAAGACCTAGAGTCAGCTTCAAATTCAAAAATACTTAATTCTAGCTCTCCACTCTCTCTTCATTCACCTTTCTGCTCCTCTAGTCACTATTATTTGGTTTCTCATGTTCCAATGTTTCCTCCAAAAAGGGCCAGTGGTTACTTGTGTGCACTGGGATTTCAAGTGTTTTGATGCTGAGGTCATATGTATATGGTGGCTTCAAATTTTAACCTCCTAGACGTTTGCAAAACATACAGCAAACGTTCTTTTAATAGCCTTTTACAGGTAGAACATCTAAAAAAACTTCTTTAAGAGATTACCAGATAAATACATGCATATCACTAATTCTCAGATTAATCTAACACACTGAATTATACAGTTACCAGAATGAATGACTCTTAACTAGGAGAGATGAGCACAGAACACCTACCACGCTGAAGTGTTAGATGACCTATTCAGATTAGTTTTACATCTACTTTATTCCCAAACAAAATGAAAAATGTTGTAGAGACTTTTAACAAGAAAGTTTCAATGACATCTTTAATCACTGCCTGGAAACAATTTAACATGGCACTTTAAAATATTTACACAGAACACAATGCACAGCAGAAACACTGCATTGGCCCATGCTGGTAAAAAATGTTACTGAAGGCTGCAAATAAAACCGGTTCCTCTTTTGAGCATCTGTTACTAAGATTCTTGCTAATTAACACTCATGGAAAAAAGATTCACTCAGTTTGCAGTTCTGCATAAAAACTGAAGGAGTTACTACAGTACACCACATTTGCTACAGGAAAGTAACTTGTTTGATGCACAGAATTTTACTGCAGCAATACAAAAGCGCAACTGAGGGTACAATGAATAAAATATGTAAAATCTCTCTAGTATTCAGCAATGCTGATCTGCAAATACTTCTGTGCAACAAAGTTAGAAAACGCTCTCATGGTAAAGTAAGTACCTAATTTTAGCACTTCCTTGCATTTGAGTTACTTATTCACAGTTGTAAGATACTAATTTGTTACTTTTTGAAAATTTTAAAGAATTCAAATTAAGTAATTTTTCTCATGGAAATGACTACATGTTAACATTTTACTCTTGTAAAATATTTTCATAGACCAGAACAGTTGCAGATCAGGAGTGCCCTGCACTAGAATGATATAAATAATAAAAAAGGTTAGAAAAACAATGCAAACCATAAAACCCAGGAATCCAATTAAGGGAAATAGAATAAGACATGTCTGAAGGCATAGAAAGCCAAAAAACTCATGTCAGACAAACCCATGTCAGACGGCAAGAATTGATTTTTAGTGAACTGTGACGATGCTGAAAATTCTTAGAAGTCATGAGGACTTTATCTATTCAACCTTAAAAGTAGATTACTCTGCTGCATGTTTCTGTTACATAGTAGAAGATTCTAGACATAGTATATTTGAGAAGCTGTCACTTGCTAGCATGTCACAACAGCCACAAAATCCTACCACAACACAGCATTGTTACAGTTGTACCTCATCTAATCTTACCAACAGCACCATGACAATTGCCATCATACAAACCTTGATGCTTTCAAGTCAGTCACAAATGTAGCTTTTATTTGAAGAAGTTTGTAAGTGTTTATACAATCATACATGTAAATAGCTATAACATTAACTTCAGTCAAACATTAAAATGTGATTAAAAGCTCTTTAAGTTATACTGAAATGAGATCTTCTGCCAAATATGATTGTTCTGCCAAAACATGTAATGATTTTTAATTCAACAGGTCTACCAATGAAATCAACACTAGTAATCCCCATTTGTTGATTCTATAGCATTCTCTTAAGTAAAAAGGCAACCTTTTAACCCCTTTATTTGTAACCATTATGAACTATTGACTTATATTATAAATTACCTGATGCCTCTCCCCCTCTCCTGTTACAAAGCTGAAGCTATGCCTTCAGAAGCACTGACAAACCCAAGATAAAGTTTAACTTCATGCTTGACTGGGCTGATAACATGTGGTTACCAGCACTTGGTGAAGGAGCTGACACTCCTTAAGAATAATGCACAAAAGTTTTGCTGCAGACAGCCTAAGAAAGGAAACAATCAGATACTCATTTACACCAGGAAAGCAAAGAACAGAAATTTAGAACCTTGAGGTTGGGTAATCTTCCTGCAAGAAAAGGTCATTTCTGAACAATTTAGTTTGCCTTAGGGGAGAAAACTATCCAAATTTCAATGGTTCTTCTGCTTTTTCTTTATTAAAAAATTCTAATCACTACAGCTACCATCCTGAAAAAAATTACAAAGCCTGATGTAAAATGGGTGAATC
Source organism: Promerops cafer (assembly GCA_013398275.1). Taxonomy (NCBI): domain Eukaryota; kingdom Metazoa; phylum Chordata; class Aves; order Passeriformes; family Nectariniidae; genus Promerops; species Promerops cafer. The sequence goes on along the minus strand of VZSE01003443.1, from coordinate 2,971,412 downwards.
TTTCAAGCAAGCAACGATGCATTGGACCAAGGTTTTCAGATCAGCCATTTTTAAATGTTTCAGTTTTCATGCAGCTAATCTAATATAGCTTAAAAGAGAAGTGAATATCAGGAACGAGTAGCTTGCCTGCTGAGCTTTGACATTTCAAAATTAAGCTTTCTCAAAGGTCTCATTCTGTTGACTCACACTTGTTAATGACTTCATAAGTTACTGGATCATAGACAGAGAAGTTACCTACAAAGAAGCACCTGCAATTAGGGATTGAACTAGTTGAGATCTACATGAACAGCAGTCTTGTTGAACCAAAGCCAAAAAATTGCAGAAATAAACAGTACTTCTAAAATCATCCAGCACTTGTGTTGTATAAGCAGTAGTATTTCCAATTATATTAGAATTTTATAATCTATATTTAGAATACCTTGTCAGATTTTTGCATACTTCACTATGAAGTACTCAGCACTTCAGATAATGGTAGAAGGGTAGTTTTATGTTGTGAAGCCACTATATGGCATTTGGACATTTTCTTTTAAAAGTATTTCTCCTCTGAAGTATCAAGGGCCCCTGTGCTTACCCAGCTTTCCTCACTTTCATACTGTTACAAGCTTTGCTGTTCCTTAACTGCCGTTTCGAGTCCTTCCTCCTTGCCAACTAAATGTAGAACTCCAGAGGTCCTAAATCATGCCCTCTAAAACATGTATGACATCCCATTATAACTGATGAATCTGTACGTACATTTCGAATCAATCAGAAGAAATTTAAATTCTCTGACAACACCTAGCCATGAAGCCACTCTCCCAAACATACTTCAGGACCTGAAGTTTCCCAACTCTCCCTTTCCTGATGGAACTATTATGATAAAAAGCAGCCTTGAAATGTGAAGCCCTTCAGCACATAACACAAATAGCCCCGAATCAGAAAGCTGTAGTTCAGCATACAGATGACTACCACAGTACAAAAATTAAGACCAGCAGGAGGGTCCATGAGCAAGTAACAGAAAACTTGTCACTCTAAGAGTGGGAGGCCAACACTTGACTCAGTAGCCTCATTAATGCTTCAAAGTTAATTAGACAGGATCACCTACAGAGAAGACCTGAACTAGAACGGACTTGTCTTCAGGTTCAACCCCTGGAGACCTTCAACCTGGAAGGAAATTTAAGAGGCTTACAACTCCTTCAAAGGGCTTAAGATAGGTAATGGGAAGACAAAACCAGATCTGCTTTCAGGATAAACAAAGTACACACACAATATTAGCAAGTGATGGTTGTACTGCAGATGCCTTTTGTGTTCTGTTTTTTAGTTTTGTTTGGTTTATTAAAAGATTTTCCTCCGATTTTGGTGTGCACAATTTAATAGTGCCTACTAAAAAAACTTAAGAAAAGGGCTCTGCAAAAAGCAGAAATTGTGAACCTAAGTCTAGATAAATGAAATTCTCAAAAATAAGTGTTTTTGAACCAGTCTCTTCCTTTCAAATCTTATTCTGCTAACCAGAGACATACAGACTATCTAGAAATCAACGCAAGTACACGGAAATCTGAGAATACACATGATTGAAACGGAGTTTGATTATAAGAATTAATTTTATTATCTTTGAAAACACAGCATGTGTTTTTAAAATTATGAGATTCTCAGAGCAGTTGATGTCAAAGGCAGGTTAGCAATAATAAACATGTTGAATTATGCAAAGTAGGGGGTTTAGAACATGTGGGAGAAGATTCAGTTCCTTAGACTGAATGTCAGGCAACCTATTTTAAACAAATCCTGTGGATACTTGAGTTAGGCGTACCATTATTACACAGGAAGGGAGCAGGTTTTCCATTTTCTAGCTGCTTTATGGAAATTATGAGTATTTGGAGGAGGTCTACTACCCTGAACAAATGCTTCAGTACTGAGTTTATCCTAGCAGTAATTATTTCAAGCACTTAATACATGACTTTGGATTCAAAACTTACCAGTCTTAGAGAACAAGTTGCTTCCATCTACTAAACTGCAAGCTGTAAGGATGCATTTTGGGTTTTTTTCATCTCTTAGTAGATTACAAATGTATAACCCAAATTGTTGCATAACTCTCATTTTCATTAAGATCAGGTAGATAAAGAAGAAAATTTATGTTTTGTAAATTGCAGTTAGTTTTGTCATACTTATCCATATCCTGACTGGCTTCTATGACTGGCACCTTTTCAGTCAAGTTGATGATAATATTATAGAAGGGACTCAGCTTCCTTCTAGCAGATTTCCCAAGCTCGCAGCAACTCTTCAAAACACGTTTGCTTCTAGGCAAAATGTTGATTCTAATGCCAGATGGAATGAAGTGGCTAATAGCTTTTAAATACTGAAATCCATTTCAAACAAGAGTCCATACAGTTATTTCCAGGAATTTTTGGACAGTTAAAACAAAAAAATATGGCAGCTAAGTCTACCACTACTCATAATGGGCAAATGGAATATGGTGGCTTTGGATGATGATATATGCACAGAGTTTTTGATTTGTGGCTTTCTAACGCTGCCAAGATACAGAAGTATTTGTAAAGTGGGTATGTTATAACCTCAGTTTTAAAGTCCTTCTGACTCGGAACCAGTTTACCAGTTTCATTTAGTAACTGATGTGCATTTATTTCCTATCTTTCATTTGGTATGATAGGGAACTGATATGGAAATCATGAGTTCTGTCCAAACAGTAAAAAACAAAGATAGCAGATTGAGAACGGAATTTACAAAGATAAACTACTCAAACCTCATCTTCAGAACTATCAGAAGAAAAATACAACTATTAGATCATGGCCTCAAGCTTTCAGAACAGATTACAATTTTCATCTCCTAAGCATCAAAGCTCTTAACTGAAAAGAAGGAATTTTAGAAGAAATAAGCAAGATGGACTTCCACTTAGGTTTCAAAGTGCATTTGCAGCTAAGAACAACTTCAAAAGCAGAAGTTATAAGCCAGAGTTTGTTTAAAGAAGGAACTGGATTTGCAAAATTCTTGAAACCTTTGTTGACATAAATACCAGTTTTTGAAATTGCTCGGGAAGATGGCTTTAAACATGTTTGAGGCAAATATTTTAAGCAATTATGACTGAACCAGAATTTTAAGTAGAAACAGAATATTTCTGAAAACTTCCACTCTTCAAAAACATCCAGAAATGATATTCAGTCTTACTTCATTCAAGTTCTTATATTACTTTTTAAGAACTCTTTGAAAAACATCTCTAAAGGAACACAGAACTGTAAATAGCCTGATATACAATTTCTTCATCAATTACATAAGACAGCAGTCAATCACTATATAGTAATTATATAAAAATATCGATCAATTTTACTACTTACCTAAACTTAATACTTAATTTTAGGCTATATTAATTTCATTCTGGAAGTAATCCATATTTTTTTACTATCGTTTTGTCAGAAGATTACTGGTTCTACTGGACATCAATTCTGACTGGTCTATATTTTCTAAAAGCATTTCTAATCCAATTCTAAGGACAGCTCCAGGCAAAAATCAAACTAGCTCTCTCAGTAACACTATTGCCAAGAAATACTGACTAGAATCAGGAAAAATCTACTAAGATAATGAAAATAAACAAAATGTTGGGATTTTGCTTGTTTCTTCCTTGCATTCCAGGACACAAGTCACAAATGCTTGGACTCCTTAAACACAATTTGTTTAGAAGATTAGTTTTCTATTTACAACTATTGCCTCCTTGAAAAGGACTACGTGTATTGAAAAAGAGAGTAGCTAGATAGTAATAAGAATCCAGAAGTTTCCATATAAATTGAAGAACAGTAATTTCCTATAGTTCTAGACCAGAACACCAAATTACCTCGATTTGCTTTGTATCTGTGAATTTAATCCAGTCCTTTAACTCAGCAACACTGGCCAGGTAAGAAAAATTAGATTTTCCCACCATTTCAGACTGACCCAGAGACGAAATTTCAGAATGAAGACCCTTTACAGAACTATGTTTCATCAGCCTTTTCGTTGCTTGGTGGTTCAGAGTAGAGATAATAGGTTGGAAGAGAGACATGGCAGCTTGCATCACCTCAGGTTTCATAAAGCTTAACCATGTGAGCAGAAGTCACAGCATGGACAACTTTCATGAGCTCAGGATATTGAATGGTACTAAGTGACAAGAAGTAAACAGAGTTCTGTAGCCATTTCTAGAGAGCTTTTATGGGTTTCTCTGTGGAAGCTGCGAGTAACTTCATATATGAACTTGGAAAAAAACCTGGACAGAGAACCACGGCTCTCATGCAAAAGTGGTTACTAAAATAGTTTCAAACATAAGAGAAGGTTCTGCCTTTGGTGATGTAATAGATCCTGAAATTAAAAGTGCCAAAGGCTCAGAACAAAAGGCAAAAAAAGGCACTTCTTTAAACGAATATTATACAATCAAAGAATCAAATAGGAGAGAAAAGCACTACAATTAAGATTTGTAGGAAAGAAGATTTATGGAACGGAGTAAATCGCAAATTTGCTCTGGGTTTGGAAGTGCTTATTTGATCTCGATGAAAGCTATATTTAAGAGATGACTTGCAACAGATCTTTACGTCAGAAAGCTCTCGCCCATGTAGTAGTCACAGGCCACTATGTAGAGTAATTTAGTGAATGTTTCAGCTTAACAGTAGAATTCAGTAGACAATACCAGGATACAGTTCTATTGTCAAAGGCTAGACACAATTTTCAAGTATACTGCGTGTTTCTGCCCTGGTGACATCTGGAATCATACACAAGTACATCTGCCTGAATATTTACAGTAATTACAGCAGAAGTGTCTAAAGCATCAAGCAACTAGTTAAACCACCTCAATGAAATCTTGTCAACTTCAGAAATGTTCATTTAAATATACTTATGGTAGAAACAACAAGTTGAACAGTAAAATTAACATTCTGTGATCCCTAAAACATATAGAACACTTACCTGCTACTCTTTCATCCGTTTCTCTATTGCCATCATCAGAGTATCTTGCAAAATCTAAAGAATCAAGAGTACTGATGCTTCCAGCACGATCTTAAGGGGTAGGAAAAAAAAAAAAAGATATCAGAAAGAATCCTGAAGAGCTGCCTGTCTTTTATAGAGAAAGTCAAAACAGCATCTCATTTCAGAAACTATAAATTGAAGGCTACATGTTCTGCAAGACTCAAGTTTTACAGCATTTTCTGAAGGTCTGTAAGTAGAGAGTACATCAGTAAACTTGAACCAAAAATGCACCACTACAGCAAGTTGACTGAACAGACTGTAAGAGATTTTGGCTCCCCCTAAAAGATGGCATTTCTAGTCTGTCCACAGCAGCTGAGGAGCAGTGCATTGTAGCACTTCCCATTTTCCACAAGGGCCAAGGACTTTGGCTTGGACACACAGGTGAGAATGTAAAAGAAACCAAACTGTTGTGTGACAAGTTTCAAGCACTTCTCTTTTAACAGAAACCTGTAACTGCCTCAAATACTCTACCCCCTTTTCCCATTTTTAGTATTTTAAGGCATGTCACAATGACCAAATACTTTTTTACATATCTCCTGATCTAGCTTTTAACTTCAGTACATACCCACTTCATTAACATTTTTTAAGGAATGCAGTATCTAACAAAAGCAAAGGAAGCAAAGTTCATGCTATTGCAGGTATCATATTCACACTCTACAATTAAATTCTTAATTTAAAAAAGAAAAAAATCAAGAAATTCAGTAACTAGCATAAGGTTTGGATCTGATCTTGACATTTTTCATTTCATAGGAATGGCAAAGAAAAAACCATCAACCAAAATACAATTTTGATAAGTCTATTGAAGCACATATTCACCTTTTTATTATAAAAATGCACAAATTACTTGGCAATAGAATTCAGAATAAATTGAACAGGTTCTTAGCACAATTGAACATGCAGAAATTATATTAAGTACCTTAGTATCTTTCCTCTCCTTTTGAAATTAATTTCTATGTAGCACTTCAGAAATAATTTTAATTACATAGGAACTGTTGTCACATGAACAAAGAACAAACTCCACGGAGCTGTCAAAAAACCTCTTATCTGTCAGTGGAAATAGAAGCAATTTCATCACTTGTCAGTCAAACTCTGTCACGACTAACATCATTAAGTATTTAACCTCCCCTCCCATTCTGCATTATGTGAAAAAAGAAAAACAAAACAAAACAAAAATTCTGTATATTTGTGCTTAATTGTACCATCTTGTGACATCCTCTCTACATATAGACCAGCACTGCACTCAAAATAAGAACATCTGAATTAAGACTGATTAAAGCATTTACACTTGAAAGATACTGAAGTTACCAACTGTAGCTGACTTCCACAACATCAAGACTTGCCTGAAAACCTTAACTTGTCTGTTCCAGGGACATAAAGTATATGACAGTATACAGTTTATATCTACCAAAGGGTTTTTTCCTGGTACAATGCTTTCTTATCCAAACAATGAAACAGGCTGTTGCTCCTCAGTGGCTCTCTACTCAGTCATTGGTTTTAAACCTCATTACTCATATGCAGCTTCCACTCTTATCCTCTGCATTTTTTTCAGACATTAGTCTGATTTAGTAATTCTCTGTAGGCTGTTCTATACAGCTTAGCAACACAGCACAAACCCTTCTTTTTACAGCATCTTTGGAAAATGGACTGTTGTGAAAATAAACCAGTGGGAATCACATTTGAAGAGATTAAGTTCAAAAGTAAACAGGAATTCATGCACAGTATGAGAGTCTTTAGAATTGACTTTTCAAAACACCCAGCACCTTCATAAGTAGGTATTGCTCCACCTTATTTAATTGGGAGCTACAAGATCATTTTTTGAAATCAAATTCAAGACAACATTTAAATGGAGATCTCAATGAAAATCTGATGTTGAAGAGAAGTAACCAAGTCTCCATATAGCATTGCAGAAATAAATATGCAGAAATAAAACTGTTTCCTCCTGCAGTCTTGCCATGTTCACGGATCAATTTTCTAATTGATCTGTGAACAGAAGCAAAGTAACATCAGAGAAAAAATGCTCAAATTTTCAACTTTCAACCACATCACAATTACTGAAGCATCCAAAGCCAACACAACCTTTTCTTTATATGACTAGTGCCGCACTTCAGAGGCCAAGGTTCTCCCCTGAAAACTGAGAAAACAAACCCAGGCATAAAACACAAACTTATTTGCCAAAGCCAAAAACTTCTTGAAAAAACCCCACACCGCCAAAACCCAGATGCTTATAAAAAAGCAGGGGGTAATCATCATCTTTTTCAGGATTTAGACAACAGAAGCTGCTTAAGATCATACCAGCAGCTGGTATGAATAACTCACAATATCAATCAGTTCTACAACCTGAATGGTCTTTACAGGAACAAGCAACAGCAAGGGGTTTTATGATTTCAACACCCAGAAACTGCCTTAAGCACCACCCCTGCAAGCACAGCAGCAATTTACAGGGTTGAAACTTGTACATTCACCATTTAGACTTTGCTTTATCATTACAGTGTTCATAATAAAAGCACACATCTAACTTCCTTTTCATACAGCTGGACACTGTGAAGATGCACAAACAGCTAGATTCAGATTGATGAAACCAACAAAGATCTGCTAAGGAACACCAGCCTCGTGGCCTGTTTCCTGCCAGCATTATTTCACTCTGCTAGTAATGCTGATCCTCCTTCCCATTACAAAAGTCCATGCCTGATGCCTCAGGTTTTAGGTTTTATATTTTGCAGATTCTATATTGCTTTAGTTTGTAGTTCTAAGCTTCATATTAAAGGATGGTAAGCTCTCTTCACAGACTAAGTAGACAAAACAATTCCTTTCCTAGCTTGGGACCAAGGACAACTGATCCAAATTTCAGGCCCAAGAGCATAAACAATGTGAATTGAAAAGAAAAAAACAAGGAGGATGGAACTTCATAACCTAAAGTTGTAATTGGACAATTAACTCCAATGTGCTAATGGACCAGAACTTACAAAAGTGAGACCTTATAAAAGTGTGACCAGTCATCCATTTTGTGACCATTTTGGGTTCACCTTGGGTGTAGCCCTGGCTGGGCCCTTGTACTGCCCAAGGTGTATCCACTGAGGCCGCCTAATAAACACCTACTTTATTCTTTAACTCCGCCTAGCCTCTGTTCTAGGGCAGCCTTGCCAAGGCATCACGCCCATCAGCACAGCCCCTAACCCAGGACGTGTCCCACAGGCTCTGCCGGGCAGGGCGCTGCTGAACAGCGCCCACAGTGAAGAGCAGCAGGCCTGCGCCATCGCCTCACCTGCCTAAAATGTCACCGTGGGGAACTATTGTCTGCGGCCTCGCTACTTACCACTGTCTCTGTAAGCAGTCATAGGCAGAGGTTTAACTCCTAAAACTAATGCCATTGTCTAGAAAATCATGGAATAACATCTTACAACCTCATATTTTACACTTCCATAAAGGATGTACCTGCTCCGCAAAAGATCAAGAGGGTGTAAAAGGTACCTCCCTGCTGGCAGCACAACAGCCTCATTTGTTAGGAAAATGGGCAGGGCTGTTTGAAGGAAAGGAATCAAAGGGAAGGGCTGTGCTCAGTCACACAGCTCACCTAAGGAATGTGAAGTATCATCATTTGTCTGAAGTACAAAGAAGTACATAGTTGTACTCCAGGACACTGAAGCATTTCAACTACAGCATTCAGAAAAGAGAACTATTTTCTGAACTGAAAGGGGAAAAGAAAAAAAACATTAAGAAGAAAACATATACTCAATTTTTAAAATAAAATAAAAAATTTTAGTCTCAAGTGGTTTGGCAAAGAATATCAAAGCACCTTCTTGTGGAGAAACCACTGAAAAGGACAAGTACACTGTGGCTGAAATCTGCTTCTTTCCCAGAAAGAAACCCAATCTGCCACAGCAGCGAGAACCCATTTTGTGGTCTTGGTATGTGCATTCTTATCAACAGTCTCCTGTGCATGGATTTTAGCTTCTTTCTCTGAATTAAAACACTTTATAATTAGCCATTTAAAAGCTTTCCTACTGAATATTGGCAAAATAATTGCTGTCAGCTTCATGTTTCAGAAATGGTAAAAGCAAAGTAACAAGAACAATTTTGACAAGCCGGTATAAACAACTGCAGAACATGGATCACCTCAATATGGAACAAGAAAGTGCCACAGTGCATAAAGAAGCAGTGAAATAGGCTTAGGGTTTTCATAATTCATACTAGAGAAATGCCAGGAGACATACTGGGATAATAAAGGAGAGCCTGTGCACACTCCTTGTCTCTTACCTTTACCACTGGAAAAGGATGAGCAAAATCAGAACGCCAACATTCATATACTCAAAGATAAGAAGATTTTTAATCCATTTGTTAAAAAATGCAATGCATTTAATTTCATTTGTGAAGTTAAAAATCAGGTTCAACATCACATTTTGCTTATTAACTTATACAGCCTTTAAAAATATTGCTTCATTTCAGAGGGAAGGAATTTTAATTCTTTTCTTATTCCCAGAACTGGCACCAGATGACATGCTGATTACTGCTGACAGCTTCTGTTCCCATGGCATATATTCAGCTCTCCCTGAAAGTTGAGCTAACTACCAAAGTAGGAAAATGTAAGGAAATCCCAAAGAGATAAATCCCCCTCCACTGCCATACATAATATGAAAAAGGTTATGTTTCATTCACTCTGATAATAAAAGGAAATTACTTTTATCAGTTTACCTAAAGGACACCAAGAAGGACCATATTAGCCATATTTTCATGTTAGCCATATTGCCACAGTATGTGCATTAAGCAGAAAGAAGTTGCAGTCTTCCACAAAATCTCATTAAATAATCTTTACATGACACTGTAAATCAGCTAAAAGACAAATTAAGTGGCATTACTTATTGATAGGAAGGCTCAAGAAAAAGTATTTTAAAAATGAATGTTTTAGAAGCTAATTGCATTTACTGTGCAAACATCCGAACTGATTTTAAAAATTACGAATTGATAAAGCAGCCCAGTTGTCACATTTCTTTTAAGATCACAGGAAATCATATCATCACTAATCAAATGGAACATATGAAGACTCAGAAATCCACAATTTTTCCTTGAAATTCAAAGAGAAGAAACAATACTATGCTTGTACATAACAGATTCACTTTGCTAACTAAATGTTCACTTGTAGAGAAAAATATCTGTAACCTTGAAACCAGACTATTGCCATATTTTAATCTGCTGAGTGAAATAGCTGGCTAACCACATTTTACACTGATTGGAGAAATAACTGGCTAATGGAAGTTGGGTTTTGGTTAGCATACAACTGGAACTAAAAGTGAATCCTTCCCAGTCAGGATCAGAGCAGCTTCCCACTGGATATTGCATATACTAGGACAATACATTTCCCAGTTTAAGCCAGGCTTTATATTAATTATATGGTTATATAGAGGATGAAACAGCTGTAGGCAGATAGCTCACATGTATCACAGGGAGATACAACCTTTTCAAATTTTTTTGAGATAGTAAAGGTCTGGATAGTAACTTTTACCTATAATGCTATCAGGGCCATGAGATGGACTCCAACATCCAACCTCACACATCACTATTTGGAGGAGAAAAACCAAACATCACTTTGCACTGAAAAAGAAAACCCCAAAACCAAGCAAAAGAACACTCTTTGAATACATTCTACCCAATTGCTTAATGCAATTGTATTTGTCATTTACTGTAGCATTATCAAACAGGAACACAAAACATTCCACAGGCTTGGAAAAAACTATTAAGAACATTGTTCATGCTATTGGATACTACAAAGATTTATATCAAGAACTCTGAACATTCATCCAAGCACAGCTCTGCTTCCAGAAGCACAGAAGGATTATTTCATGTAGTGTTTTTCTTTTTTTCTTTTACTTTAGACAAAGTTAGAATGTTTTAACATTAGTGTTAGAATTATCCTACAAGCAACTTAATCCACCAGCAATAATTTTATTTGATAATAATACACTCTTAAGTAAATTAAATTTTCACTACATAGGATTTCACTAGAGACAAACATTAAACAAGGCCTGCCAGTTCAGTATCAGGTACAACCCTACTTAGAAGCCATCTCAGGTTAATGCCTTCTAGCTTATCCTGAATAAAACGAGATGTTGAAAGTTACGTAAGTGAATGACTGAGGCTATCAAAAATTATTCCTTAGCATCATCATCCTGATGGCTACTTCTAGGTAAGAAAAACCCCAATACGACTCCAGAATACTATTCTCCACAGCAATAGAAATAAGTTGCACTTCATTCTTGAACTGGGCACTGAAAATCTGTTTTGTAAAACAAAATTATTAGGGAATTGCTAAGGTTTGATTTTATTATGAATTAAAAACCAAAACCAAACATATTTGACCAGCAAATATGGTACACCTTAACACACAGCAGTAAATTAGACTCCAAAAATTATGAACTGTCATACAAAGGAAATTGCTGGGGATTATAAATGTCAGAAAAGCATGCAATTACAGCCGTATGTGGAAAAAACCCCAACTAACTCTGAGATACTCTTTCAGATCTCTGAAAAGGGAGAAGCTATAAAAGCCCCTACTGCAATGTTTTTCGACCAACAAGCCATGGATTATTACTAAGACAAGCTTTAAAATAACCATATAGTTCCACGTAACTTTAGAAAACACACAAGTTTTTCCTGATGAGCTGTGCTACTCCTATGAGTTAAGCTGTCCCTCCTCCCAATATACACATAAACCCCTTCTTGCATGGAGGAACTTCTGATGGAAAATTCTCCATCCAAAAGAAAATTATGTCATGAAGAGACCAAAGCAAAAACTTTAAGGTGTCTGCAAATCTAAGGTCGGAAAAAAGTTTCACAGACATCTGCAAAGGACAACAGTACCCATATTTTATAGGGTATAGCTTATCTTTACTTTTAGGATACCCAGCCTAATTTTAAAATGCAAAGATACAAGCAAACTAGCAAGTACTCTGATAACAGACCCCAACTGAGAAGCTTCTATGAAAATTACTCAGGGCTGACACTTTTTTCCTTTCTTCTCTGTGCTACAGATACAATAAAAAAACTATTGAAATTCAGACCTAAGGAAATGAAGATGTATAAATACACATTATAGGTCTATTTCTGCTGGTAGTAAGAAAGTCTGCAAGTGAGATATTTTATCTACCCTAAACATTCCAGACCTAGAGTAAACTAGCCAGTAGGGTCATGCAGCACATGGCCTGCTGTTTTCTAGAGCTACTGGTCTGAAAAAGTAAGTCCTTGAATAACTTATATTTTTAGCTATTCTGCACAATATTACAGGCACAAAATAGCAGAAGCCAAGGAAACAGGGGACAGAAGTTAATTGGGAAAAAGAATAAATTTCCTCTTGTATTTCTTTGTACCTGCTTAAGCCCCATGTTAGTACTGAACCACACACATGCATATGTGAATAAACCAAATTGTGAGAGAGAGAGAGCGAGCATGTGTGATAGAAGATGTGTGATAATGTGAAAACCCCAAGAGTTTTAATGAAGTCCTTTTTACATTAAATCAAACAATCAGGCATTATTAACTCTTTAATAGGTGATGATCAATTCACAGTTTTTATTTGTGACTACCTTATATAGCAACTGAAATAGATATGTTGTGCAATACATATGAATAAATGAAATTAACTATTTAAACCCCCATAAATAAAACCGCAAATTTATTTTAACCATACCACACTTCATAAGACATCTCTGGAGCAATATTACTTTGAAAAGTTTTAAAAGTCTGCTGCATTTAAAATTTCTGTTATGTTTCAGCTTGTTCCAAGCTTACTGATGCTGGATCTTTCAGCAAAGCAAACTTGATCCATGGCAGCAGACATGTGATCTAGCATACAACCTTTACAGTAGAAACAGACTTACGTAACTATTTTTTAAACCAACTTGAACCTGTAAAGTAAATTTTACCAGATCAACACATTCCATATTGCTATGGTAACTCAGGGATGGAGCAAAAAGCCTTAAACTAATTCATTGCATCAGGCACTAAACTGTAAGCACCTGACCTACCAACCTTGCTTTGCAACTCAAGTGCCTCTTTTGCTCTCTCCCAGATGTTCTTAATCAATGACACCTGCAGAATTTTCCAAATTGGTATGTTCTGAAGAGAAGACTTCAGACCCTCATAAAATGAAAAGAAAACTTACTTAAGTAAAGCTACTAGAATAAAATTAACTTCCAAGCTGTCAAAACAATCTACTTAACAATTACCAAGAACAGACATTCAGTACTAGTCCATGATGGGCAATCCAAACCAGATTGAAAACAGATGATCAGTACACTTACCTACTTCGTATTAATAGAAAGTTATAAAAATTCATAGGAAGCATATGAGGGTAAACCCCTAAAGCTGGTTAGAGAAAACTAACCTATGCTTGCTGGCCATGAACAGAAAAAAACTCCAAACAAACCAACAAAATCCCACCAACCAACCAACCAACCAACCACAACAAAAAACCCAACCACCAGACACGTAAAACAAATATTTTGCAGACACATTGCAATAAAAGAGTATTACTCTCACTCCCATGACACACTGCAGAAGCTCATCAGAAGGATGGAATTGCAAGTAGAAAATAGATAGGACTGTGCACCTCAGCACAGATGTAACACGCTCACAGAACTGAGTCATGATACAGATGCACCTGGGCTGATCTCCTAGAGAGCTATACCAAAACCAGGCTGCTTTTGAAGAGAGGCTTACTGCATAGACACTCTCAGGCAGCATCCAAATTAGTTGAGTCTGAAACAATTAAGCCAGCCCTGCAAATCCAAAGCATTTGGATGCTGCTGCAGTGAAAACTGAGGTCCAGAGGGGTGTGACCTTTGGAAAAGCATCAAACCCAGCCTGACCCCCTATAGATGTGCAAGGAGTAGCTCAAGCTGCTTTGCTCTTGAGCAAGCAGACCTTCCCAAAACAGAACAGCTAAGGGCAAAGCATGGCATGGAGGTACTTCTTCCAGCTCATGACCCCAGCTGGCTTTAGCAGAAATCAGAAAGCTTCACCAGCATCAAATTAACTCCATATGCTTGATGCTGCAGGACTGCATTGTCCAAAATGTCCCCGTTAACTGGCACCAAAAGGATTTTTCCATTTGTCGCAGTAACCCAGCTTTCTGTTAAATGCTAACATCAAGCAAAATTGTATCAATTTAGTCCTTAAATGGTTGCCCTTGCTAAAGGACTAAAAGCGTATGGATAATATCTACCTTTACTCTCAAGCACTGTATTGCCTCAGTTTTTTTCATATTTAAATTTCAGTAGATTCTCATTTTCCCACCTTTTACACTTACCTTAGGACAGCAGTAAATTTTCCAATTAAAATTTAACTTGTGTCCATGTGGTTTTTAGAGAATTAAAAAAAATAACTAGCAACTGAAGACGAAAGCACTTCTATAACAAAAGGCTGAGAGAGATGAAGCTGTTCAACCTAGCGAGAAGGCTCAGGGGGAGTCTCATGATGTGTATAAACACATCATGAGGGACAATTGAACAATTGAAGGGAGGGGACAAAGACAACAGAGCCAGGTTCTTCTCAGTGGTGACCTGTGACAGACCACAGACAGTGGGCACAAACTGAAACACAGGAAGTTCTTTTGGAACATCAGGAAACACTTCTACTGTAAGGGTGACCGAGCACTGGCACAGATTACCCAGAGGGGTGATGGAGTCTCTATCCCTGAAGATACTTAAAAGGCCAAGTGGTCATGATCCTGGGAAACCAGCTGTAGGTCACAGTAGTTCTGCTTGAGCAGGAGGTTGGACCAGATGATCACCAGATGTCCCTTCCCACCTCAGCCATGCTGTGATTGTGAGATTATTTTTGCCATGGTTTCTCTTACTCCAAAAGGTTTTTTCAAATGACAAAACAGCTCATAGCTTTCTCTCCCCTCGAACATCAAATAAGATGAAAAAGTACTTGTTATATAAATATGAAATTCTTGTTGTGTGACTTTTTACGTAACAGTATTTCCTTCAATTCAACAACAAAGTAATCAGTTGCATCACTATCATGCAGAGTTATATTGCAGGAAGGGAGGAAGAAAATTGCCTCTACCCTACAGTGCACTGGAAGAAAGAGTTCACTATTTCTCAAAAGCTTTTTTAACCTGGTCTGTCTTAAAAAAAAAAAAAAAATGCAGTTTTTTAAACTATTTGTCCAACACACTCAATATACTTAGTGGCATGTCTCAGGCATTCACATCATAAATAAATATATAAGGCCTACAACCTTTACTGAATTACTCAAAGTTTTGGCCTGTGCTAGAGGAGATTTCAACTCAGTTTCTCAAACCTGCAACTTTACGATACACTAGAAAACCAAATACAAGTAAAACCTTGAAGACAAGGAGTTGTCAGTTTCAACCCAGCAGTATAAGGTTTCAGGACTTATCTTTTCATTAAAAAAAAGACTCCTCATGCTCTATTTTAGAGAGCTCCATAAGTTACCTAACTCAGCTTTTGTAAAAAATCTTAATTTAGCTGGGAAGTGTAAGGACATCCTGAAAAAGATTTTTTCCCATATTTTCATTAAGTCAGTGTTTATAGAACACAGAAGTCCAGTATTTATAAATTTTCAATTTGCAGAGATGGACTGCACACAGATCAGCTTCCAACATAGCTGATATCAATAGCTACTTGATAATAACTTGCTTGCAAATACTAGACAAACTTTTTTATCAGGTAATGGAAACTCATGTAAAATTTTCAGCACACATTCTCTCAGCCGGACAGTTTGAGTCACATCTTCAGTTAAGAAAAAGGTAATTCTCAGAGGGGAAAAAAAACTACACAAAATTTAATATAACTTATACAGAATTGAAATTACATATGGGAGAACTTAGAAAAGTTGCCAGTGATTGGTTCTGAAATGCAAAGCTCTGGCTCAACTTTCTGATTTCCTTCTTTCCACCCACCCAAAACCCAAAAAACCAATCTCTTCTTTCCCTAACAGCAAAATCATCAGAAGGATGGTGTGCTGCTTCAGCACAAATCCAGCTTGTTTTGCTGAAGCTTTCAGCCACAGTATGGTTAAACTCACACATAACTGAACTAGCTACAATGCCTATATAAAGAGGTTCACTTCTGCTTTCCCCAACATAGAAAAGTAACAGGAACTCTGGCACAGGAACAGAACAGAAGCCAGGACAAAAGCAATGAAATTTCTCATCTCGTAGCTCTGAGGATCCTAAAAGAACCACAACATGCACTAAGTTACAACAGGGGAAAATACAACATAATCATCATAGTCACTCGCTACTCAGTGGATAACTTGATATTTACCTGTCTAATAACAGAGGCTTCTACTCTGTCCGCCTTTGTCCTAACCGTCATGCTTATCATGCTACCTTATCTTGTTACTTTTTTGTGTTTTTCTAAGTTACATACTTACAGAGACTGTCTCCTGAACAATCTACCATTACATCCCAAATCAGCCCAACAAAGACATCAGCTTAGACTCATCCATCAGGGACAGCTTCCAGCAGACCCAGTTTTAGTCATTTGATAAGTCCAACAGTTGCAAAAGCCTTAACAGAAGCAGCATGTAAGCTATGAAGTGCAGGTTACTGAAAACCTGTAAGAAGCACCAGTGTCAGTAAAATGGAGTGGATTTAAAGCAGTCACAACAGAAAAAGTTCACCTGGCTTCTCTATCAGTAAAGCCAACATCAGAGCACTACCAAGCCTCTCAAGGCATTGCTCTTTTCTGGCAGGTTTGACGCAAACTCTGCTTCCTTTTCTTTCAGCTTTATGTATAAACTTCAACTCTTTCAAATGTTTTCTGTACTTCATTAAAAGTGACAACAATCAGTCTTTCTCATCTGTTGATTAACAGAAGCTTTGATTACCTATTTATCTGCACCTTTCCATCCTGTGCTTTCTCAGGGGAGCACGTATTTCAAATCAGGTAGTAAAACCACTCTTACTCCCAAGTTGCCAGTCTACCTCCCATTATCTGCAGATACAGCCAACAGGACTAGGTATTTTTTCTTGCTTTCATAAAGTAACAAGACCTGAGCTGACAACGCCAAAACACCTAAGAAGTAGTCATTAGAACAAAAATTATTTGCCATCTTCTCAATTTCCTGTCTTATTTAGATTGCTATTTAAGCTGAGGTACAATGAACTGTTTGTAAGTAGCCTTGTTCTGCTGTATTTGCATTCAGAACAAAAATCTGTTGAAACACCGGTCATGGCAAAGCTCTGCACAAAATTACAATGTTTGTGATTCAGGATTGAGAAGAGCTGTTAGCAAGACACCCCCCCTCTCAAAAAGGTAGAATCTGTATACTCTTTCCACTTGGCTTTTTCTAGTAGGATCCATCTGAATTTCAAAGGCTACAAGCAAAAGGAGAAATGCATTACAATATTCCACCCCCCCCCCCAAAAAAAAAAACCCCAAGTAAAATCAAACACCCCAAATCATAAACAAAGCCAGGAGCTTACTATGAAAAAGCATCAATACTTTATATCTTTGTGCTCATGGATTAGTTTAATATAACTGGAATCAAATCCCCAGAACGTTATAAACAATTTTATTATGGCAATAACTAGAAAAAAATTATCTCCTGAAAACCACAAATGTAACATAAGTGCTCAAACCCCTTATGATTTTCGTTAACGCTATTTCAAGTTTTGGGAATGTCGTGCTTTTGTAGCAATAAAGAAAAAAAATTAATGGCAAATTTTAAGACTAGCACTAGTCCTACCAGTATAAGCTACACTCCTTCAGGAAAGGGCACTCATCAAACATAGCAACCAAAGGGCATCATATCAATCACATTAAAAAGAAGTCTTCTTCACCCACTATGCACAAGCTTGAATTATGGTCATGCATATAATAAACACATTTGTGGTCCAGGAACACAGATGAGACATTTGAGCCACAGTTTTATTTCTAAATTTTGAGTGTCTCAACTTGTACTGTACCTTCTTATGCAAAAATGATAGGGACAAAAATTTATATTTAATGCGTAGGTGCTGACTAAAGCCTTGTAAAAGATCTGGAATACAGTAAGAAGGAGGGACTTCCAAACCATACTGTTCACATGAGCAGCATTAGAAAAGTGGTATCAAAATGCTCTAGCAGACATGAAGCTAGTGCTATTGAAACCAATGGAAGAAGCTCTCAGAAGTTTGGGACATCTAGCTGAGATACAGGACATGAAGGATGTACACATGTGCTGGGCACCTGAAGCAATAGTGTTACATCCTTCACAGCATGACTTTGCATCAAACTAGAAAAGCAAAGTTACTAGACACAAGAAACATTTCCACATTTTACATTACAATACATCTTAATCTCAGGGTGTAGATGTGATGTTGCTGCTGCTGGAAAAAGCAAGGGTGTTTTTGCAAAGAAGTAAGAAATCCCAGTCATCTGACTGTCATTTGCTGTTGCAACCAAGTGCTCTGAAGCATGGTTCAAAGACAAAACAGCTTCTAAGTCACTCACTCACCACATGATGCTGGTTGTTTAAATCCGGTGTTACAAAAAGATTTTGCTGAAGTGTCAGTCTTTGAAGACGAAGAGGAGAAATAAAACCACACCAAAATAAATTCCAGCACGCACTCAGAGTTTAAACTGGGACTTCTCAGAGTCCTTTTAGGCAATGAACACTTGTACTGAAATTCTCCCATTCTGTACAGCATGTAAAGTACGAAAGCTTTCTATTCCTCAGTGGAAACCCTCAGGCAGCATTCCAAACATATTTCACATTCAATAAGAATTGCCAGTCATACTTTTTCTGCATCCACTCCAATTATGAAAAATCTCAGAATAAAGCCAGAGAAATTAATCTAACTTGGGGACTGGGAGGAGCAGCTAACACTGAGAAGAAATTCTGACTTCAGAAATCAATAGAAATATTTTTTTTTATGATGTTATGAATTTCTTTTCACTGAAGCATAAAACTCACATGACCTTGAAATGGCAATCATGCCAACCTGCACTACTTTCTACATCAATACTTTCTATTAAGAAAACTAGTCATTTATTCTCAGTTACATTTGGGCATGTTAAAGCAAGAGAAGGTACATGCACAAGTCTCTTATAAAGGCAGGTACAACAGACTGGATCTCTCAGCAAAACTGGACATTTTTACTAACTTAGGAAACTGTTCAGACTTATTCTTGGATATGAACTATAGCTCAGTCACCTACCTAAATGAAGTAATACCAGATGCTTAGGAAAAAAGCAAGGGAACTCTTCCAAAGACCACGATTTTCAGCCTATCAGAGTCTTCTGCAATCTACTTTTTAATATTTGGAAAATGACATAACTATGGAGGCATGAGACTACCAGCTCTTGTTCAATCAGAATCAGTCTGAACAGCGCTGTCATAATTGCTAGATCAATGCTAGACTCCAGACTGCAAGAAAGTCTGATGGCACTAAGTTAAAAAAGCTACTTAAGCTATATAAAAATATTTTTTCATTGTTCTGCATCTGTCACCTTTCAATGTCACTTAATATGAAGTGCCTTTTGAATCACTGTTGAAACAAAAAAATCCTTTGAAATGCACTCTCTAACCTATTGCAGATAGCAGATTTCAAGACACACCTTTAGCATAAGGTCGACAGTGACATTTAATTTTAGAACTTCAGTATTATTAAACTTGTCCAAACTAAGTGTTAGTCCCCCCTTCTCTCTCTCTCTCTCCGCTGCTATGGTCTCCTCCCTCCTTTTTTTAATAGGGACATCCCACAGGCATCTATCAATTAGCAGGTCAGCAAAATAATAATTAAGATGTTCTTACATAAGTGTACATTGGTCTAAGACTGCAAGAGATCTTTTTTTTTTTTTTTGTCGTGTATAACAACACAGCTACACAGGGTGCTGTTTTTCTAATTCTGGAGTATGTGCAGTATCAATAACTGGAAATAACATATTATGTTAACAAAAAAAGAGAATATTTAATCAATCAGATTAATTGACTGGAATCCCCAAGGAAGCAGCTTGAGGATGAAACAGAAATTTATATCAGTTCAAAGCCCTGAAGCACAAGTTTTTCCAATATTCACTAATTGTATCATGAAGAAGACCACACTGAAGCTCTCAGTTGGACAAAGAGAAGTATGAAATTCTAATTATTCATAAACAAAACAAGCAGAACATAAACAACACAGTAAGAATCTTTAAAAAAGCCATACATTTTTTAAAAGATCTTGAAATGCAGACTAACAAGTTGCAACTTGAAATGCAACTAACAAGTTGAAGTTTAGATGTCTCTGCCATCCCAGCCGTCCAGATGCTACTAGTTATTTCCAAATTTAAAGTGTAACTTCATGTCTTTGCAACATCAGAAACTCTTAAAAGAAACGAAAATACAGGACTATTCACAATATGCCTTTAGGTATCTTGGTTAACACACAATTAAGTTTTTCACCTGTCTGCTACCCACAGTTCCTTTCAATACCTTCCCACGAGTTCATTAAATCCTCAAAAGTCAGGTGGCTGGTCAGCTTGTCTTTCCCAAAGCCACTTCCACAGGCTACCTCCTTTGTAGAACCCTACGTGTCTTGACAGCAACACTGACAAGACGCACAAGTGATTTCATTCTAAGCCATGTGCGTTACTTCTAAAACTCAAAAGCTTTTAAGGACATCTGTGTGACACCTGTCCCAGTATCTGCAATCCTTTTGCTCCCTGAACTTTTACCAACTCCGTATATTCACTGTTCCCCATCTCCTTGGCTAGCCAAAGATTACAGACACTTGGTAAACATGATAGCGTTAATTATAGGAAGCATTGTATTGCAATGTTGTGCAAGACCTGTGAAACTCAGACGTATATTTAGATACACCAGCAGAAATAACGCCCTGGGTCCTTATACCCCATTTCTGGCAGTTTTTAGACTTTAAATGTAGCACTCACGGCTTAACACCCCACTCTCCTAGCACCATACGACTTATCTCTTGGCAATGAGCACTAAAGACGCTGCTGAAAATAATTTCTTCCACATTTGGCAAACACCCGTGACGTTCACAGGGATACCGAAGCTCGATCAAACTACGCCTGTGGGACCAGGGTCCAGCAGCTCACCTCCTCAGCCCGCAGCTGCCTAGCTCCTACAGCCTCCCCGGTCCTGCGCAGGTTAGAGAGAGCAAGGAATGACTGGAACAAGGAGCGATGCCAAACGCCTTTCCCGGCTGCCCTGCGACACCGAAAGCCACCCCCGCCCAGCCCTGTGCTCCCACCGGCGGCTGCCCACGCCTCCCGGAGCCCCTTCGGCCCCGAGCCACGGTCACTTACTGAGCTGCCCGGCACCGGGCTCCCTGCCGCCGGCTCCCCCGAGCCCGCTGCTACCGCCCAGGCTGCCCAGGGCCCCGCCGGCGGGCGGCGTGCCGCTCTGCCGCTCGAAGTTTCCCGGGTTGGAGAAGAAATCGCGGAGCCGGGGCAGCTCCCGTCCGCTCTCCAGCAGCTCCGTGTGTAGCTCCAGCGCCGTCAGTAGGAACTGGTCCCGCAGCAGCTGCGCCGCTATCGCGTCCATCGGCACCCGCGGCAGCTCCCCTGACCCCGCGGCAGCATCGCCCGGCGCCGCCGCTCGCAGACCCGGCAGCTCCTCGGGGCTCCCCGCCGCCGGCTCCTGCTGCTGCTGCGGGTACGCCGGCCCACCCGGCTCGGTGCTGCTACTGCTGCCGCCGCCGGGCCGGGGCTCCTCGGGCTCGTCCTCCTCCGAGTCGCTGAGGAAGGGGTTCACACTGCCGCCCCCGCCGGCC
>VZSE01003443.1:2873716-2949533 GCA_013398275.1 Promerops cafer | reverse complement strand
GAGCGGCGCCCCGGCACGCGGCCCCGCCCCCTCCCCGCAGGGCGGGGCCCGTAGAGGGGAGGACGGTGGAGGGGCGTGGCCACACTCAGGGGGCGTGGCTTTGGGGTACGCCCGCGTCGGGGCGCGGTCCGGCGCGCGGGTGCGGTCACGGGAGCGCCTTCGTGACGAGCCCGCGTTGGGGCGGGGCCGGGGCGGGCGGAAGCGGAAGGAGCCGTGGATCGCGGCGAGGGAGGAGGAGTGAGTCCTGGCGAGTGCGCGCCGAGGGCTTCCCGCGGGGAGAGGGCGGCGGATCCTGAGGCTGCGGCCCCGGGAAGGGGAATGGGCACGGGCTGCGCCTCCCCGCTTCCGCAAAGCTTGGTCCGCTCCGCAGCCTCCACGGTGGCCGCCCGGCCCGTGTAGCCTCACGGTGCTGCTGGGACGGGAGGGATGCGGAACTCGGCTTGTGTCCTCAGAGCCCAGGCTCGTGGCTCAGACCCTCGTCGGGTTGCGTTGGCTGGGCCAGGGTAGGGCGTCCCGGGGAAAGCAGCGCCCTCCCAGGGCCCCGGGGCAGATGAACATTGGACTGCTAAAGGAGGTGATGAAGTCACTGTCCCTGGAGGTGTTTAAGGAAAGACTGGACACAACACTCAGTGCCATGGTGTAGGTGACATGGGTTCGGTCACGGATTGGACTCGATGCCATCATCTCAGAGGCCTTTTCCAACCAAGGTGGTTCTGTAATTCTGCGTTCCCGGTGTGCGTATGAGCCATCTCCCAGCATCAGGTGTTACTGCAATTAGGGAGGGCACAAGCACAGGTGGATAGTAAGCAGATGACCTCTTGAAGAAGGGTCAGGCAACTCAGGAGGACCACAGGGATGTTGTAAGGTTATGGCTGAGAGAAAATTAGAAGGGTCAAAACCCATCTAGAACTTAATCTGACTACTGTGGTAAAAGACAACAAAATGTATTTGCAGATACATCAGCAGTAAAAGGAGAGCTAAGGAGAGTGTTTATCCTTCCGTGGAATGCAAGGAGAAACAGTGGTAAAGGATGAGGCTGTGGTACAAAATGTCTTCCTTTTCTTAGTCCTTAACGATGAAGCCAGTTACCCTCATGATGTACAGCCCCTGAGCCAGACAAAGGGAACAGGGAGTAGAATGATACTCCCGTTGGGTTGGAGGGCTTGCCTGCCAGAGGGTGAGAAGGCTCTGCGGAGGGATCTGGCCAAGTTGTGTCAGGCAGTGCTGCGGGAAAAGTGTCAGGAAACTGGCCCAGCAGAAAAGGACCTGAGAGTGCTGATTAACAGTTGCCTGAAGATGAGCCAGCAATGTGCTCAGGTGGCCAAGAAGGTCGATGACATCTGGCCTGTATTAACAATAATGTGGCCAGCAGGACCAGGGCAGTGATCATACCCCTAGTGAGGCATTGGCACTGGTGAGGCCGCACCTGGAATCCTGTGTCCACTTTTGGGCTTCTCGCTACAAGAAGGACATTGAGGTGCTGGAACGTGTCCAGAGAAGGGCAGTGGAGCTGGTGAAGGGTCTGGAGCACAAGTTTTATGAGGAATGGCTGTGGGAGCTGGGTTGTTTAGCTTGGAGAAAAGGAAGTTAGGGGGGACCTTCCTGTTCTCTACAACCACCTGAAAGGAGGCTGTAGCAAGGTGGAGGTTGGCCTCCTCTCCCAGGTAACAAGTGATAGGAGGAAAAGGAATGGCCTCAAGTTGTGCCATTGAATATTTTCCTAATATTCATAAGATTGGATATTAGTAAAAATTTATGCCCTGTAAGGGTAGTCAGGCATTGGAACAGGCTGCCCAGGCAAGCGGTGGTATCACCATTCCTAAAACTATTCAAAAGACTTGGGAATGTGGCACTTGGGAATGTGTTTTAGAAGTGGACTTGGCAGTGCTGGGTTAACGGTTGGGGTCAATGACCTTTGAGGTCCTTTCTAACCTTAACAATTCTATGAGTCCATGAAGTTGTGCATCTGGAAGTGTGAAGTTAATCACTTTTAAAAAGATGATGCAAAGTGGTTTCTTTGTGTGTTACCAGGCAAAAAACTTGAAGCTGGAGTGTAGCAGCAGCTAGTGTGTTCTACTGAAGGAAGTTCAGCTCGCTGGAAACTATGCAAAACAGGGCCAGCATTGGTTTCTGTTTCGTTTCTTTGGAAATGTTGTTCCATTCCCACCAATGGAAGCTCTGTGTAAAGCAGGCACACTAGGACCTGCATAGTGGGGCTGAACTCTAGGTAATAGAAAAATGTGAATGTTTAGCAGTGACATTGAGATCTAAAAGCACTCTTGAGTACTCACTCCAGACTCCTCCATTCACATGGTGGTGTGCTGTAA
Source organism: Promerops cafer (assembly GCA_013398275.1). NCBI lineage: Eukaryota > Metazoa > Chordata > Aves > Passeriformes > Nectariniidae > Promerops > Promerops cafer. Next base: position 2,947,206 of record VZSE01003443.1, on the reverse strand, counting down.
AAGACTGTGCTTTCCAGTTTAGGATTTGCATAACTTTTCTGTAAATTTTATACTAAATTTAGCATTCTGTCCTATAATAAACCTTGGGTTTTATTACTGCTGTATTATGTTGTTGATACACAAAAAGGAGCCTAAGTGGCAGAGCATGAACTGGTTGTAGCATAAAGTAAAATAGCAGTATGTTGAAAATGCTTTAAAATTCCAGTGGGATCACAATAAAACATTTTACTGCTGCTGCTCCGGTGGAATTGAGAACCTTTAAAGAAACCTTCTTCTTTTTCCTTTCATTTCTGGAGAGTTAGAGCGTGTTCTGGGTGAGTTTGTTGCAAGCTGGCTCCGGTGCTTTGCCCCCTTTGGGAAAGGAGGGAGAAGCCTGCCGGGGTCCTGCAGCGGCCTCTGGTGGCGATCCGCGGGGTTTGCAGCGCTGGGGAAGGGACTCCAAACACTCGCGTCTGCCTTTCTCTCCAGAAACTCATTTCTGCCCGCTTCTCTGTGCTGTGCCAGTACGGACTAACTCTTTTCACTCTTCCACGCCGAAAACCAATGTAAAAGCGTTCCACTGTTTCAGTGCTTTGGAAGAGGTTTGTTTGGGTTTGTGAAACTAAATTAAATATTTACAGATGTCACTCAATTGCTCCAAAATAATTTATGGATGGCTGGGAAAAAGCTAACTTCGCTGAAATGTGTATTCCAGGACTGAAGAGTGTAGGTAGAAAAATATGTTTGTAACAATATGCTTAAAACAGTTTCTTCTGTGCCAAAGGGGTATTGTTTTGAGAAAACAGAGAAGAAAACCTGATAATGTAGTGCCTCAGAGGATGTGTGAGGCAGGAAAAGCTGCATGAGTTCTGGAAATGGAGCATTATATAGGTCTACTTGATGCAGACAGCTGCAAGTTAATTATTCAGTAGTCATTCTGAGAGAGGCAGATTGTTCGTCAAGCTGCTTTGTCTTACTGGAGTTGCTGTCTCCTCCTAATTTTTAAAGGATTTGAATTCTGTGTCTGAAGAACAACATACCTAAATACATCTCGGAAAGCTAAGAGTCCAAAATACATGGATACATTAATTTTTTGTACAAAAAGGATCTGAAGAGGTTTTTTTGTAGGAGGTGGTGTAAACAATTCTTTTCAGTCTATGCATGTTTTGTTTCATAAACTTTTCAATTTATGGTCCTTGAGATGAAAAGTGAGTAGAAAAAAACCCAGACTTTGCTTCTACTCTGTTGATTTTGGTAGGAGTGTTAAATCTTGAGCTAATGCCTGAGAGTTTAATGAACTGAAACATATGACCAGTTTCAGGTTCCCTCTGTTGTTTGTTGGGGTCACGGGTGTGTAAAGTGTTCTTTCTTTCTGCACTGATCTGGTGCAGCACCAGCCGTTCCCACAGCCAGTGAACACTCAGTTTAAGTCAAGCTTAAGGGGGTTTCTGTTTCAGCTTCCACAGACAAGGTTAATTTCATTCAAAGAATTTAATTCTATTAGGTACATGCTGGGGCTTTTTTCTGTGCTGAATACTTGAAATATATGAATTAATGTGTTCTAGTGGGTCCTACAAGGAAGTAGGGTAGCTTTTTTTCATCTGATTTGGATCCAAATTGGGGCACAGGGAACAAAATAAAGGAGAACTAGCTGAAGCTAATCTGATTTCTATTTTAAAATAAGGCTGATTTTTGAGTTCTACCAACTCTCTGAGTTCTACCAACTCTTGCTTTAGTTTTCTTCTAAAACTGAGCTCTCTGAAAGAATCTTTGTCTATATATGTTTATTGAAGGCTGACTTTTGCCTCCTTTCAAAAGAAACTTGAAGGTAATTATGATTTTTATGTTTGCTTTCAGACCTTAAAAATGAATTTTAGTGCTTTGTTAACTCTAATCTCAAAAATATTTTGATATTTTGCAGGAGCCAAATAATGCAAATGTTGAGACGCATAATGTTGGTAGATTGTGCTTAAAGACCTCTGCCATGTCTCTGAAATTGTACCTGTCCACTCCAGTTTCAAGGGAATGCTTTTTAATGAGAACAGCCTGTATCAGTAGTTAATGGTTACTTGTGCATTACATTCAGATGTAGCTTTACCCAGAGAAACTTACTTTATAAAGGGTTTGTTAAATTGGGATTTTAAGTAAAGATAGTACAGCAGTGTGAAGGGGCACTTGGAAATATTTTCAGCATCACCAAAAATGTGATAATGACCCATGAAATCAGGTGAAGACCTGAATTAAACAAAACAATCCCCCAAAATCGCTTTGAATTCATCTTTGGCTGTGTTTTTCTACCTCCAAAACTGCTGTTTTGAAGTGTTACTGTAAACAGTGGGTGTTTGGAAGCCTACCATCAAAAAAATACATCAAACATACTAGGAGCCTAAGGAGTATTTTAGAAAACTTGTTCAGGCTTTATTATGTGTATATTTATGGCTTTGTGAGAATGAATATGTAAGGAAAAATTGCTGTTACATTTGAGTGAGGAAATATAAATTGTGAATCAGAGATGCGACCTTTTATGATGCTGCAAATGTCAAATACTCAATACTTGAGTATTGAATTACTTGGGCCTTGTTCACCGTAGCCTGGAAGAGGGAGCACGTTGTCTGGACTGTAGGCTGCCCACAAAGGTATTGCAGAGGCTCTGAGATGGGTGCCTTACCCTGCCTCACTGTGCTGAGGGACAGTGGAGGTAGGGAAGGGAAGTGGCTCTGGGCTTTTGTTGTCTGCTTCACGTTATTCCTCTTCAATTTAGTATTTGCAGAGTTTTGAACAAAAAATCAGCATTTTTTTGCTTATATGGCCGGCTGACTAGGACTAATGTGGGATGCAGGCTTCAAAGAACGAAGGAGGCTGAGGACATGCTTTGAACATGCTGAGTTAGGCCTTTTGTTAGGAGGAGATGGCATCCTGTCCTGCTGCCAACACAGAGGTTTGTGTTGGGAATTCAGGGAACTAAACTACAACAAAGTTATCTTTATTCTTCCTGCTGCTTGTTTTTTTTTTCCCTTGAGGTTATTTTCAATTGAATTCGTTCTCTAGAATGCTTAACTGTCCAGTTGTACACCTGGATGTGCCAGCCCAAGGAAGAGATTTGGCTTGGGAATAAGTGGGCAGGAGCAGAGGAGGACAGGACAGCTGTACTGGCTTGGTTTTTCTTGCAGTATTTGTAACTGTGAAAGCCTCTTATTCTGCTAACTGCTACCCCCATGACAGCTGTTTTTGTGTAAAGGACCTGATAAAATATATTTACCTTGCTGGTCCCAAGTATTTTGGAAAATATGCTTTTAGTTACAAGCAAGTTTCTATAGGTGGCAGGGTACAAGTGAATAACTGATACACAGATTACCTCAAATATGAGGACTGGAGAGTTGTTTCCCATCTGTATTCTCCAGGTTTGTGGGTTTCTCTGTAGCAGTTTTTGGTTTGTCTTCCGAGCTCTATTTCTCTCTACAGTGAATCTATTGCTGTTCATTTGCCAAAAGAGTTTTAGTGCTGGAGAGGTTTCATTTTAAATCAGCAGTTCCCCGTATTGCAAATAAGCAGAATACCGATTGTTTTCAGGAATAATTTTCTGTCTCCCTTAATTATTAGAATGAGTCAGCTGCTGAAAAATAAAGGTGCATTATACACATGAAAAGTGGCTTGGCTTTGTAATAAAAACAAGTATAAGCTCACAGGGCTTCAGCAGAGGGTGTTTGCAAGTTGATGTATCATAAATGCTCATGAATATTAACTACTTGATTAGTCAAGGCCGATGTAGGAGCACAGAGAACTTTGTTCTAAAGTGAAGGCCAGTATTTCAGGCTGCAGTAATTGATAAGTTCAGTGACTTTTTGAGTCTTGTGGGAGCTTAGGGAAATGCTTTCTTTGTGAACAGCTTGCAAGTATGGCTACTGGTGGAAGAGTTAAAGAGAAGGTGATTCCTTTGCATAGAGATTTCTTACTTGGCCTCGAAGTATCCTTGCACAAATACTGTGTACGCCTATATTATGACTTGATGCTCTTTTAAAGGAGGTATAATCCATCCTTTTTTAGCATTTTCCTACACTTTACAACTTGACTGTTGCAATTCTTTTAAGATTTGAGTGGTGGGATTTGCCGGGTCTCTGGGTGTGCCGTGGTGGCGGGCGCGGTGCAGGACCCTGGAGAGCGCCCGGCGGTGGGAGGGCGCCGCCCGGCCCCGTCCGCCGCCTCCGGAGGGCTGCGCGGGTGATGCCGCTCCCGCTGGGGTTGCTCTCCTGCTCACCTCAGCCCTCCAATGAGTTTTTTGTTCTCAGTGGGGAACTTGCCTCTGTCTGTGTCAGCCTTGTTTGGAACGAAGTTTGGCAGGTAAAGGTACATAAAATGTAGATTATGCTAGCTGGTTGAGTAGGATTCAGCTACATATTATAGTCAACTTGCTAGCGTAACTAAGTAGTACTTTTGAACCCAAAAAGTTCTGAAGTATTTACAAATAAAAAAGAAAAAAACCCCAACTTTTGAAAAGGTGGGAAACGACAAATTGATTATTTGACTTCTTTATGCCTTTTGTGAAAGGTTGTGGTCTTTTTTGTTTTTCCTTCAAACTGAAGCTATTGGTAAATTTGCATTCAGAGGCTTATGTATAAGATTCAACAGATGTACTTGTTACTATATGACATAATTCTTGTTTATTTGTAATGGTTGCTCTCAATAAGCAACTGTGACTTAATAGAAGTGAAACAACTTCTGCCAACTTTTTTAAACCTTCCTTATTTATACTAGCTTCTGCAGAACATATGCCAAGCACTGTTTGTTTTGGGTTTTTTTGTTAAAGGGTATTTTTTTTCCTCTGTGTGTATATACAATACATTTGCAAACTAGTTTTGCAAGAATGCAGCTGAAAGTTGGGTTTTTTTCCATCCTCATCCTTGTATGTTCTGCATTAATATTTGTTGTATGACTTTAAAGTATGATCCTTGCCCCTTTTGTTGTTAAAGGGCAGAACTGTCATGCTTGTATTGGTACTTTTGCTTTATTGTGTAGTTTTATTGCAAATGGCTTTAAAAATACCTCAGGGGGCCTTCAGCCTTGGTTTTTGAGGGAGGGCTCCAGTAAGACAGAAGACTGCCATGGCAAGCTGCCTTCCATGTGCTTGTGTTCTCTTAAGTGCCACTTGTCCCTTGACCCTGACGTGTGAAAACTGCTAGGATGTGTTTTATTAGACACTGTCAGGCTGATGGGGATTTGAAGTAAAGGTGGTACAGCAGTGTGAATGGGTACTTGGAAATATTTTCAGCGTCACCAAAAATGTGATAATGACCTATGAAATCAGGTGAAAACTGGAATTAAACAAAACAACCCCCCAAAATCCCTTTGAATTCAACTTGTTCTTTTTCCAAAAGTGTCCCATAAAACTTCTTATATTAAGTATTTGTCTACAAAATCTCCAAGAAGGTTAAGAAAAAAACAGTGACAGAAAAAAACCCAACTTTTTTTTTTTTTATTCAAGAATGCAGAAGTCTGAGGGAATCTACTACTTTTGGTGGTACAAAAAAGAATTAAACAGTCCATATTGAGATTAAAAAAAAATATGTATACAGTATAACAGTAATGTTTGAAGAAGACTTGCTGTTAGAGTATTGCTGAATGACTTAGAAATCAAGAAATATGCAAGAGGATTTGCAGATACCTCCTGAGACCAGGCATAGGTCCTCAAAATGCTGTTACCCAGTCAAATAATTCACAGCAAGATGACTCAGGGTTTCTTGTTGTTGGGTTTTGTTTTTTCTGAGTTCTGAATTTTTAGCTGCATGCATCCTGCATGGGTGTAATGCTAAATTTCTACTCCGTGTTTTGCCTCCACTTGGCTAACAAGTGGTACTGAAGGGTGGTGCTCTTGTTTTCTCTTTCATGCCACAAAACAGTAATTGCTTCTTAATGAAGTGCTCTTGTTCTCTTTATCACTGCTATCCCATTGTCAGTTTGGTTCTCAGGTATGGTTTTTTTCCTGGGAAACTTGTGGATACAGTTTCCGTGTTTAAGGATAGTTCAGAGAAGATTGCATAGGCTGACACTGGGGTGACTGATTTGCATTATGTTCAAGTATTGGAACACTTGATGTTTCATTGGTGCTTTGCAGGCCATAGTCAAATTTCTCCCTGAAAAATTCTGGCAAAAGAGACTTTTCTAGGCAGACAGATTAATTTTGATTACCAAGTGATGTTGAAAAGAAAATTAAGTATTTTTTGAGCTCCTTGCCTCAGGTTTGGATGTGCTTTACTGAACCACATTTAAAATTTAAAACAGTTGTCATTTGTTATTATAATCCCTAAAATGCTCAGTGAAGATGTTGAACGTAAAATAATTTTAAACAGATGGTTTGAATTACAAAAGCCACTTCAGTGCCAGGGCAAGTGGAAATACTGTAGTTGCAGTTTCATTGTCTGGCAGAGTATGTTATGCTTTATCATTTTCCCACTTCATACATGTGGGAAAGAGCAAAAGGGAATTTGTCATTTTCCCACTTCATACATGAAGTCAAGATGAGGATTTGGGGTTTCCTCTGTTTAAGTAGTGAGTGAAGACCATGAGAGTTACTCAGAATTGGCTGGTATGTCTCTTGTATAAGTTACAGCCTTGTGCAGGCAATAGGTGTCAGCTGTGACAGCAGGAATGACTTGAGTGCATTTCCTGACTAGTGTAGCTCTCTAAAAATCTAAACTGGTAAAAGAATAGGGTAGGGACTGCTAACACCATCTTAGATGTTGTAGAGCTGCCATATCATGCAAAGTACTGTCAGACCACCCAACTTCCATTTGCTCCTCCGCTCTAAGGAAAATCATCATTTTTTATGTGTGGACAAATTGTACAGTCACAACTTTGACAGTTAAATTACAAAATACACAACACTCTTTAGTTGAAAAATATTAGTCAGCCAGAAGCACAGCAGACATTCTTGTCTATTTCTTTTTTCCATAAAAGATGCTTACCAAGGCCATTGATGCTTATTGAAAATGCATTTCCAATGGATTTTCTTCATCTTAATCAACAGACTTGACAGTATTAGTGAAGCATGGTCCCTCCAAAAGAAATTACTAATGTACCTTGAGCTCCTTGTTTTGACACTTCATTGTTCTTAAGAAAATATTCCTGCCAATGCGTCATATTCCATGCAGTATTTTGTGTATGTTTTATTGCATATTTGGAGAAAGAAAAATATAAAAGGGAAATGTTACATTTCATATGAAGATCTATATTGTGTTGCAGTACAAGTATGGTTTTCTTTGCCTTATAAATAATGCTGAGAGATTATAACTTCAGAGGCAATGCAACTTAGATGTAGATTGCTTGGGGAAAAAGAGTGCTGCATTTAATTATGTCAGCCTTCCTGTTAATTGTTGGGGGACCTGATCTAGCCTGGTGCTGTGGATGTAGCTTCTATGGCATCAAAAAGAAGGTTTGAAAAAAACCACTCTTGTCAACAAATTACAGATGATCTTGAAAAGAGGGAAAAGCTCAGGTGAAGAAGGGTTGGGCTTGGGTGGCTCATTGCAGCTGTCTTGCTCCCCTGCCACCATCACAGTCTGGGTGTTTTAGTCTTTGCGCTGACGTGGCTGCTGGTGAGGAACTTGTGGCTAATAGCAGGATCTTTTGCTATTGTTTTGATAGGTGTGAATACAAAGAAAGAAAGGGTCTCTTCATCCCTTTTGCCACCAGCTGGGAGCTTAACTTTGTCCCTGAGAATTCAGAGAGATGGGGAGAGAACCACCAAAAATCTTTCTCTAATATGCATGTATCACTTTATTCTGGAAGAGTAATTAATTGCAGTCAGAAGGTCCTTGCTGCTTTTCTTTCTTTAATTTCCTAGACTTTAGGAAAGGTGTCTGCTGGTTCTGCCTTGCTGTCTCTCAGATGATCTCACTCCTGCATCTTCTCACTCTCCTCTCTGCTCGTGTACAACATCCAAAGAAGTGAGAAGCTCTGAAGTCTCCTGGAGCCCCCTGCATCACCGTGGCACTGCTCATTTTCTACTTGCTCCGTTTGTGTGAACAAGCTGCATTTAACAGGCAGTGAGTAGCTTAGTGGATCTTGAGTACTTTCCTGTTAAGGACCTGAACAGGATCTTTATTTAAGAGTCCATGCCAGCTTTGTGATTTTGACTCCAAATTGTTTGAACAAAAATATTTTATTGGAATAGTTCAAGATCTGACATACTGGGGGTTGAACAGTGTAATTATTAGCTCTGTATAGTTTAGGAAATGGTGATAGAAGGGGGAAAATGTAGAAAGAAAGGAATAAGCTGGAGTCTGATATATAGCTTAGTAGCTGGGCTGAGTCTGTAGAGGAGGTGATTTGGCTGTCTGAACGAATTAGGGCTCCAGGATTCTGTTGTAGCAAGTGATGTGTTTGGGCGGGCAGTAAGACAAGACACGTGGCAAATAGGTTGCAACATGCTTCTCTTATATAGAAGATTTAGTGTGTCTGTCTTTCCTCTTGGTATGATAGGCAGTGACTTAAGAGAACAAAGTAGAGTAATGCAGTCAGAATTTGAGCAAAGCTTGTGTTTTGCCCTGTGAAAATAAGGACTGTGGAAGGTACTGCACTAGGGGATTGCCTGAGAAAATATCACAGGACACAAAAATGTTGAGATATCTTTGGCTCAAGTTTTCTTGACAGAAAGATATAAGATGTAGTTTCAAGTGACAGTTTGTTTATCCACATTTTGCATGGCCAGGCACCCGAGGGCAGAGATGTCTTGGCACTAGTCGTAAATACTTAGATATGGCTCCTTGTCCTCAAAAGTGTGTATGCTTAATACATTTCTATTTTTCTTCTCTTGACAGGCTGTGCCTTTTGGTTTTTCTTATAAGCTAGTGCTTAATCCAGTTTTTTCCTTTTATCCTGGTTATTTTTTCCTTGTGAGGAAGAAGTTGTTATTGAAATCGTTACCCTTATTGTTTCCATGCCTTTCAAGCTGTCTTGAAAAGTCGAGTGTCAGGCTCTGTAGAGAAATTTGCATTCAGCTGAGTGCAAACAGCAGCTTTCCTAAGCCTCTGTACCTTTGGGAAAGTATTTGTAAGCTTGAGGACAGAATTTTTTTCACAACATTGTGTCACAGTAATGACACACAAAGTCCTGCACTCAGGGAGCAGTGTAAGCTAAGGTAGAGGCAGGAGTGGCTATGAGGGATGTGGCAGGAGCAGGTGCTTTGGGAGCTGCCTGTCTAGAAACCATGTGATGGTATTGAGCAGCAGGATGTGTTGGGCCCAGATAAATGGTTTAGTGTAATGTAGGCAAAGTGTGGTTGCAAAAGAAAGTATCCTTTTCTTTTTTTTCTTTTCTCACTAATTCTATAGATACTATAGTCTAAGCATTAAATTTGAATTCTGTTGATTGAACTCTTTTTTTCTGTTAGCAAAGACTGAAGCCTGGGGAGAGCTTAAAGCAAAGAGAATTAGCTAGTGCAGAAAACAGATTAGGTTACTAATACTTTAATTAGAAGAACATAGAATATGTTAAGCTATAGAATTGCAGCACTGGGAGCACGTAACAAGTATCTGGTAGAAGTAAATGCTTTGTTTAGAAGGGTGTTTAGTCTCATCAGTTTAAGGCATGAGTAGTTCATATTCTCTTATCAAGCACAACTGCATCAAGAGAAAAAGCCCTGTGGAAAATAAAACTGAATAAAATGAGCTCTGGTACTGAACTTAGTGGTATTTCTGTGATTGTGATTTCATATATTTAAATCGATGCAGGAAATCTGAATACTTAAAAAATAAACTGGTATTTACAGATACTCCAAATCTCTTGGAATCTCACTTGTAGACATAAGAGCTTGTAAGTTCCTGATTAACAAAAAGTTTTTGTTCATTTAAATGTGACTACTACATGTCTCTGAAATGCTGTATTTTGTTATCTCAATTTTTAATGTAATTTTCTCTCCAAATATCTCAAATGAGAAATTGCTATAATAATGTTTCACGTTAGAGTTGGAGTTGTTGCATCTGTGTTTCAGTAAGGAAAATGGGTGGAACTGGAAGTTATGTTTAAGTTGCATGCAGATCTGAATTTTCTTTGGGTTAGTAAGTAATATTGTGTATTGTCTTTAAATCTTTTTTTAGTGTGTTTCTTTTTTTCCTCTGGTTTTCCTGGCCCTTTAAGTTTTTTGTTTTAAAAACCATCTTTCAGAGTTTGATCAGAGTTAAGGTTATGTTGAGATATTCTTGGGTCTTCCAAGAGACAGGAGCAGTTGCTGGTTGTTGTAAAGTTATTTATTGCATGAATACATCAGTCTTGAAGGGGAAGAGTTCAAAGTATAGAGTCTGTGCTAAAGCTTTCTGGCACAGAGTCCCGAGCGGAGGCAGTAAGAGCAGCTCCCTAGCACAGAGACTCAAGTCGAAGAAGCAGCAGCAACAGCCCCACACTTTTCTTCTTCTTCTTCTTCTTGCCTTTTCCTCACCCCAATACAGGGGTTTTTATCCGCAAATCATCCAATCAGTTAAAAACATGATTCTAAAACATTCTTTCTACACCAATCTAAGCTTAATTCTGAAGTAGGAAACACTACAAAGTAGTGCTGGTTCTTACACAAAATCTACGCATATAGTTCTGTTCACGAAAAGAATTCTATCTGTTCATGTAAATAGTTCTATCTGTTCTGCCTAGAAATGCAAGCAATGTTCTCCTATGTTGTTATTATGTCTAGAGTTAAGTTAATTTTGTGAAAGGTAACACTACTGAACTTTAAACTAGGTTTTAGGGCTTTACCAGCTAACGCAGTCTCTTACGGCACTTAAGATATATTTCTACTTACTTAAAACTAAAACTTGCACTTCTATTTCATGTCTGTGTGGCTTAATAGATTTTAATTTCTCTAAAGGCTTTAATTCAATCCCTGCATTTCTCTCTCTCCCTGAGGGACTCAGGGAGGCTTCCATTTCATGCATTCCAACAAGGTTATGTGGTAGTGAAGCCTTTCATCCTTATTTGGTAAGAGTGGTAGATTTACCCTATGGTGGCTGCCTGTGTCTGTTCAACTACTGGAATTCTGAAAGTAACAAGATAAACTTAATAGATATATTGTCATTTAGAAGCACTAACTAGATTCTTAAACAAACTTTCTTTTAGAAAGAGGTGTGTATTTACATAGGTAGTCTGAACCTTCCAGGCTGTTAAAAACATCTGTTTCTTAATTGGTGAATGGAGTTGATGTTCGGCTACGGTGGATAATCAGCTAATATTTAAATAACTAAGCAGCTTGGACAGCACTAATAGTCCTTTATCAGAACTGAGCCTTGTTCAGGCTCAGGTCCCACACTTACCTCAGCCAATATCCATATTTACCTCCAGGAGGCACCGCATGAACCCCACAGCATACTTGGCAAACACGGACATTTTCCAGTGTACCTGTTATTAAGCATATTTGTATTTCTAACATGACATCAGAGGATGACAGGAAAGAGAAAAAACAACATTCAAAAAGGGAATATAATAATTCCTGAAACATAATTCTTCAGCTATGGTGCTTTTGCCACTTGTTTTAGAAGAGGAATAGCATTCTGTGCGCAGCACAGCATCTTTGCTCTTTTAAAAGAAGGTTTCAGTTTCTAGGCAGAGCATGATGAGCCCAGATTTGATGGCAAACTTGGAGGAAAAAAAAACAGTGTTGGATGGATGTTTATTATAGGGTGGCTTTCTCTTGGCTGTCTGGCTTGCATTTGCCTGAACAGACTTCAACTCTGTCGTGCAACCAGCCAGTAGAGGGTAGTATGTTCATGGAGACATTGCATTGCCTGGGTCTTCTGTCACAGATGTAGCTCACAAAACAAACTGGTCTTTTGAAGCCATCTAACAAACCCCTAAACACCAGAGATGAGTTGCTGAGACATAATGGTTATCAAAAGTCTGAATTAGTCATGCAGTGACTCTGACCAGGACTTCTGGGGAGAAAAGCTTGTTGGAAGCAGGAATTGATTATAGGTTCTGGGGATGTCTGTAGTTTGGTTGTTGCTCCCATTCCATAACAAATGAAATAAATATTGATTCTGATAAGTGCCATCTGCCTAACTTTATTTTTCTCGCTCTCTCTTAGTGTTGTACTTTGCCTTTGCCAGCCGGTTGCTGCCATGGATATACGAGTCTTCATACTTGCGGGGCTCCTTGTGCATTGTGTGTTCTTGGTCTCCATTTTTGACATCTACTTCAGCTCTCCTCTCGTCCATGGAATGACTCCTCAGCAGACTCCATTGCCACCTCCTGCAAAACGTCTTGTGCTGTTTGTTGCTGATGGTCTGCGAGCAGATTCTCTGTATGAATTGGACAGCAACGGCACACCGCGGGCACCTTACCTGCGGTGAGTCCAAAACTGTACTGAGCTACAAGGGTTTGCTTCTGGATGCAGCTCTACACAATGTTGGGAAGACAGCAAGAAGAACAACAACAATTGTGTTGGCTTGAGTACTGCCTTCCTTCTGCCTTCGAAGTAACAAACTTTGCAGAGTCACACTGTGCAGTAATGCATGAGCTTGGGTTGGTGTCGCTTGTGAGGAAAGCTACTAAAAGTAGGACAGTGTAAATTGAGTCCATATTGTCCCCTGAACTCTACAGATAACCAGTAACTGAGAGGGGAGTGAACTTTCTCCATTCACATCAGCATGGTATCAATTCTGAAGCCTGGCAGTTGCTAATTTAAACTGCTCCCTGGATGCTCAGTTTGAGAGTAGTAGTACATTAACGTGCTTGTCTTCTAATTCTAAGCTACTGACAAAACTTTTTAAGAAGTGATTAAAAGAGATGTCCTGAATGAATCTAACAGCAGGCTGCCACTTCCTCTTTGTTCCACCTTTCCTGCATTCATGACCCTGCTGCCTCCCTTGTGCTCTCTACAGTGTGTGTCTAATTGCTTAAAGGAATGATTTAATTTAAGGCTGTGAAAAAGTAATCCTAAAAAAGAGTTAAAAGTCATATCCTTGTGTGCTTAGAACTCATTTTCGTTAACTTTCCCTGTCTCCTTATGTCAAGATAATTATTTGAGCATAAGACAATTACTAGACTGAAAAAAAGACGGTATTAAATAAGATTACTTTTGTGTGATGATAGAATTGGTCAGGCTTGAATATCAGAGCAAACCCAAATAATGTCATCTAAACCTCTTAGGGCTTTTGCAGTCCACTGCTGCAAAAGTAGTACAGCAATGTGAGGAGTCCTTGCTACATTGCTTGCCAGCCAATATGGGCTTACTTGTACCTACTTCTGCTGCTGTTACTGTTTTTATAAGGTGCTGTCTGCCACCCCTTATTAATATAAGGCATCTGCCACATCAGTGTGAGTTTACCATGTCATCTTCTAGCAGTGGACTTCACATTTAGTCCAGAGCAGTTTCTTTTCTTAGCAGTAAAATTGTTGGTCTTTTGCACCACCAACCAACACCATCAAGGTGTGAATGCTGTAATGGCCCCATCACTAGGAGCAGGGGTGAGTAGTGGCCAGGAAAAAGTTATAATGGGTATTTTTTTTTTTACTAAGTGATTTGAGTTTTTAAGTTTCAGCCACTCAGCATTATCATGCCTATCTGGAATAAGGTTAAACTATGTATTAGCTTGTCTACTGCTGGAAAATTGGCACTTTTGCTTTCTCTGCTTTACCTTGTTTGTGGAGTTAGGGACTTTCTATTTCAAAATCTGTAGAAGTAAAGCATTGTCACCTGTACTGAAAGTACAGAGGTGAATGGAGGGGAAGAACTGCCCTGTAACAAGCAAAGATGCTGGTAGGTCGCTGAGTGGAAGAAAATGCCAGTAGAGGTGTGAAGTGCTGTCTGTATTTCTCTCATCTCTCATTCTGCATAGAAGTACATATGTGTGTGAGCATGTATATGTGAGAGATGATGAAAAGAAAAAAACATGCAGCATGCTGTGCCTTCTGAAATGTGGAGGATCATGCAGCCCAGAGCATATCTTCAGATCTATTGCATGAGCTGCCACAATTTCAAAGCAACAGGTTCAATGTTTTGTCCCTGAACCTTTGAGCTACACAACTTCCATAAGTTAACTTTGTAAACAGGTTGACATGATCATGTGTTAGTTTCTGGAAGTGTTTCCTTTTTTATTCTGCCAAGTTGTTGCTGTCTGAACATTCCTTTTTCAATAATACTAACTCAAGGTATATGCAATTTAATATAAAGTTTACTTTTTTGCATGTTGACTCCTAAGTTCCAAGTGTTCAGTCCCTTACCCACTTTATAGTAGTGTGCAACATAACAGCCAGATTATTAGTCTCATCCAGGTGGAGTACCTTGGGAACTACTGCATTGTTAATGTGGAAAGATTGTCTTTAAGTGAGCAAGAGCCATTCTTGTAGCAATGTGCTATTAAAAGAAGCAAAGTTTTAGTAGGTACATGGAATTGAAAATAAACATCCATTAGGCTTGAAGCAGATTGTTGGATAATACATGTATGCCAAGTACCTAGTCTTCCACAGTATTCTTGAAAAATCTGGTTTTCAGCAGTGTTGTCATAGCTGTGAGGGTCAGCTGTAAGTGATTTGAATTGCTGCAATGGTGATTTCAGGGAAGATGTTTTCTTCCTTGCCTGTCATGTTTCAGCCATATTACTATATCATATTAATACTTATCATTGTTATTATGGGTAGCTAATGTTTATGCTGTCATGGAAATTAATTTTTTTCAGTGGTTCTTCTGAGTAAAAGGCACTGAAGTCATTCAAAGTATCTAAATGAATTTTTAGTAGGTAAATGACAAATCTGTATGTCATTTTTTTCCTGCCTGGTATGTGTTATTGTTGACTTCAGATCCTGAAGTCATCTTTTTGTTGACAAGCAAAGGTAAAGAATTACTTTCCAATTCAGTAGAAATAAAATTCTAATTAAATCAATTTTCTACCTGTTGTTACAATGAAGTCTGAGGAGAGCTGCAAATGTTTTATTTTTGTTTTAAATCTTTCATGAATGTTAGTGCAATACATCCTGATCAGTCTGTAGTTAGAAAAATAAGAAACCACTTTGACTAATACATAAATCCTTTCTTCTGATTACTTTTTTCAGTACAGCTTGCATTATCTCCTAGCTGAGATGAGAGTAGGAATAACATATTAGAGTGCTATGTCTCTATATACTTGTATATTCCTCACTGGAGTATTTGGGCTATTCCATGTAGTTCTGTGAGCTTTCAGATAAGAATGAGGATGTGAGGTCTAAGGTGAGTTTGATAAAACCCCAACAAACAAATGGTGAATGCTGCAAGCTTAGAGTAGAGCCTGAAATTTTAGAGTGTTTAAAGGCATGAACTTAGAATTTACTTGGACTAAAACACATAAACATAGAGAATTTGGTAGCTTATATCATGAACAACAAAATTTTAATTTCCTCATAACTTGACTGTTAAAACTACTTTGAATTTGTTCAGAAGATTCTGCTGTTTTTTTCCTAAAAATCAGTATATGTCCTGTTGTGTTTTGTTTTCTTTCTTCCCTTGCTCTGACAGTGAGCAGTGAATCTTTCTGTTCTTCCAGAAGATGGAGACAAGAAAACAGCATTTGGTAACACTCACCTCTTGCTTCCTGACAGGCTCCAGCTGTTCAGATCTTCGGCAGATGAGAATAGTTTGAGGGTGTTTCTTATCCCTGGGCTTTGTCCTCTGGGGTTTTTGCTTTTTATCTGTTGTAACTATTTACTGTATGTGCATAAACCCCAGCCACTTGATGTGTTTCTGTGCATGTGGTATACTGTCACTGTCACTTAAGTATAATTGGAAAAGATGCAAGGTTTGCTTAAATTTTCTTGTTGCCACGATTATTTGCACCTTAGATTTATGTGGGGTTCAAATTCTCTTGGTGTTGCTTCCAAGATTCAGCACAGATAAAGGCAGACATGGTCACAAGAGCTAATTATAATTGAGTGTATTTAAAGAGTAAGATAAGATTGAACTAGACCCTTTCAGGCTAAATGGAAAGAACAAAGAAGTGTAACACCAGGCAGAAACAATCTGTTGGGGGTAAAAAAGCTAAAGAGGAAAGCAGCAGAAAAAAAATAGTATGTTAATTTTAAATGTATTAGAACACATATGAACTCATATGTTTGCAGTGCTGATGGGCCACAATAGTGATGTTCTCTGTGTGGTGGTGTAATATAGAACTACTTGCAGGTTAATGTTCTGCTTGTTTTACTGCACAGCAGGTGGTAGTGGAAATCTATTTTAGTCTGGGTTTGGGGCTTTTTATGCATTTCCTGTCTCACCTGTCACACTTTTTATCTGCAGTTTGTTGTACTTTGACAAGTCATGAACGTTAACTGCCTTGAATCCTTTTTTCAGGGGGATTCTAGAGAATAATGGCAGCTGGGGAATCTCTCACACCCGGGTCCCAACAGAATCCAGGCCGGGGCACGTTGCACTTATTGCTGGATTTTATGAAGATGTCAGTGCAGTTGCTAAAGGTAGGCTGGTCCTAAAGCTTTGAATGTTGTCCTCCAAAGTACAGTGTTTCAATGATGTGCTGGGTTTCTGGATGATTATTGATAAATACCTACATTGTAGTTTGTAGGCCAAGATGATATGGAAAATAGTAATGTTAGATGGATTTCCCACTCCTAGTATTGATAGCTAAGAAAATAGCTTACATAAATTAATATTTTTTAATATGGTTGAATTTAGCAGCCTGAACCTAAAAGCAGTAGTATCTTACAGCCTCACCTTTTCATGTAACAGAGTTTTCAATTATCATTTGGGATGCAGTAGGATATGGCTAAGTAGATGTTGCAAACAAGAAATGAACTGCAATGTCTTTGCTGAACCATTGCTAGCTTGAGTTGGAAAATCAGGAGTAAAATAAAGTAAAAGCCCCAAGCCTATATTTTGTCCAGAGCTGTTCCTGGGTGTTTGGGGCTTATTTATGCAGAACAACCCTTTGCATTACTGACTTGGTCTTTTGTGTGCTCCTCTGCCTTCTCCCAGGCTTCCAGGCCTGAACACTAGTCATGTGTGTTGGTTTTGGATGGGAGACGTGAGAGGAATTACTTGGTCCTGTCTGTGTTTCTAATGAAAAGGTTCTTCCTTCTGACAACCACTACAAATGCAGGATTGGCAGGGATACCTAGTTAAGAGCATCTCCATATTTCTGTTGAGTGCCTTTTCATGGAAACAGAAAATCTTGAAGGTTAGATTGTGAGGAAGTGCAACATGACTTCTGGAAATATATGTGTGTGCCTTATTGTCTGAAATGCCAAAAACTGAGTTCAGGCAATAGGAGATGCAGAATTCAGGAAAATGTTAGCTGTTTAGAAGGTAAACCAGCTGCATGCTTTGCATGTTTGAAACCCTGCATAATAAGATTGGCCTAGATTTTCAGCTCACTTCTTAATGAACAGGGGAGTAATTATAATAGATGTTTAAATGAAATTAAAATCAAGATGCACAAATTAGAGTTCACTGTGAAATAATATGGGGGAAACTTATAAAAAAACCCCACAACATTTTGCATGGACTATCAATTTTAGCAGTCAATGAGATCTGGCAATGCCATTTAAATGCAGGTGTGTTTGTTTAACAGGATGGAAGGAGAATCCTGTGGAATTTGACTCTGTTTTCAATGAAAGTAAATATACCTGGAGCTGGGGAAGCCCAGATATTTTGCCAATGTTTGCAAAAGGTAAGACTTAATTTTATGAACCTGTAACACATAGTTAATCAGGTAGTAAAATATAGACACTTAGCATTTTTGAGTTAGAGAAGAAGGTGAAAAAATATTTTCAGTTTGTGTATTTTTGTATACTTGATTTCTAGCTTGTGAAATGAAGATGGGGTGGAGGAAAAGAAGCAAGCTTTTGATGAGGATATCACTATTTATTACTTATTCATTTAAATAGGCCTTAGCTCATTCTCTCAGTATACCAAAAGAACACACATTTAGCTATAAGGACATAGTGTTTTTTTCTTTGGTGGCATTTGAAACTCTTTGCAAGCCTGCAGCTGGGATTTTTCTTCAAGCCTGCAGCTCCCAGTGAGCTGGGAGACAGAACTGCAGCCATGCTTTTTCAGTGTTGGAGCTGAAGAAGTAGCTTATTGTGGGTTATCCTGCTTCTACTCAGAACACTAATAGGTAAAGGGAAGAACTGTATGCAAGCAAGAGCTTCCTGGTACTATTCCTGAAGCTGAGGTATTTTGCCTGTGGTGTGCAGTGTGTTAAAGTCTTGTCAGCCCAGTGCAATTAGTGTTTGAGCATGCAGAGATTGCTGAGCAGCGCTTCAAACGTTTAAAGGTTCTCCAAGTTTAATATTGTTATTTTCTTGGAAGAACGAGTGCATATGCACCCTTTCACATAATCTCATAATAAACAGACTCAAGTGAAAAGGGGGTAAGCTAAGGGCATGTGCTGCTGTTCTGTTCTAGGCATTGGTATTGACAAACAAGAAAAATGGGATAGGCAGGATAGGAGTGGAATGTAATATTGGTTTAGAGAAAATATACATCATATTTCTCATGATGATTCTTGAACTTTGTCTGAACTCACGTCTCTTCCCCCTCACATCCTGACATTCCCCCCACACCCCTCTTTTCTGCTCTTTGCTTAAGCCTCATAAATTTATGATGAGCTGTAAAAATATCTCCTGATAATTTCCCATGACCTCAGATTACAGCTTGTATTTGGAAATAGTGTGATGGTGATTGGGGAGAGGGGAAAGGTAGTTGCCCTTGCACAGATTATTTGTGTTTTTAGGGATATATTCTTGAGAAAATATTTGGGGAATTCAGAATTTCCCAGAGTCCTGTCCTTCTACTGGTTTTGTTTCAGTAAGATGATAAGCAGAGGACTTGTGAGCAGCTTTGATGTTATCTGAAGAGATGAGCAAGGGTAATACTCTCTATATGGCTTGTTTGGAGTGATATCAACAATGCAGCTTCCTTTGGCAGGAGAGAGGGAAATCCCACAAAGTTGACAAAGTTTAAGTGCAGTCATGTATCTGAGAAGTAGATGCTGTGTCAGGAAATGAATCATGATTTCTCATGATAGAAAGATTAATTTATTTTAGAAAAAGATAGTTCTCTTTCTTTCAAAGATGTCAAGGGAAAGGAATCAAGTTCTATACTTTTACAAAAATGCCAAGAAGGAGATAGAAATGGAGCTATGTGCCCCTTTCTTTTCATATCACAAATTAGTGAGGCCACAGGACTCCTCTTGTCTGTATTTTATCATGCCAATATGTTCTAAATTTTACTGTTTCACCACTTGCATTGGATGATGCATAAAGACTATATGACACCTGCTGCCTTGTGGGAAGGATAGAAAAATTCTTTGTTTCCTGTCATTGTCTATTTTCTCTAGGTACTTTTCTTGTAATAAAATATATATTTCAAGAAAATGGTTGAGAATTCTATAAGGAAGTAAAAAAAATGCTCACGGATTTTTTAAAATATCAAAATAGATATACATGAAATCTAAATTTGGCCAAGTTTTAATGACTGTGTGATTAGTATTTCAGTCTGAGAAAATGTCTGAAGTACCTTTGTATCTTGAGCAAGGTTAAAAGGTATTTGTTTCTAATAGTTAAACTCCAGATGAACAAATTCACTGTGCTAATTTTAACCTTATTTTCTACAATGTTTTTAGATTATAATGTTGAAATGATCTAAAAATAACACGGTTTGAAAATGCCTATTTTGTTTCCAGAGTGCTTCTTAAAACTTTCTCTTCTAGACTTGCCAGGATTTGAGGTTTGACCTGAAAAATCCAGCCCTGTACTGTTCTGTCAGCAGTCTGGGTTGGGGTATATTCCAGAGTATTAAATGTCATGCTGAAAAAGGAGCTGAGGCTGTTGCTTCTCTGAGGGGAAGTAGATAGTAGTTTGTTGCACCCAAATTGCCCTTTGTTTCATGGGCTCCCCTTCTCTTTTTTGGAAGCTTCCAGAAAGGCTAGGGTCGTTGTTTTAAGTTGGGTATGAAGAAAGGTATCATCAAGATTATGGGAACAACTGGGACAAACTATTGTCAAGATTATTATGGACAGACAGACCTCTCCATCTTCTGGTTTAGTTCCTTATTGTTAAACAGTGCATAATTTCTCATATCCCTCACATGGCTGTATTTGATGACGGCTCTCTGATGGCCACACTCTGTCCTGCTCAGTGTCTGACTGTCTTTGTGTATTCATTCTTTTTTGCCCTCTTTTGTGCCTGCTAAATTTGCTGGGAAATTCTCCTGCTGCTCTGGACTCTGACCCATGACAGGCTTGTCAGAGACATGACCTACCTCGCTAGCAGAGCGAGACATTCACTTTCTGCAGGACCTAAATCTTATTGTAAGAGTGAGATAACTTCATACCTGATCCTAATATTTGAATATTGATGCTGAGTGTGAGATACAGTGGCAGAGAAGAGAGCAAAAGCAATAGGTAGTGTCTTTTTGGGGTGTTTCTGGCACCTCCAGTTGTTTCTCATAGTGTAACGGCATCATCAAACTCAGCAGAGCTCTGTACTTCTAAAAGATGTTTTCATCCCTGGCTTTCTTCTGCTTCTCTATCCCATCTTTGCTTCCTCATTCCCAGACATAAAGAAAGTGTTGGCATACTGTTGCCTGCCCCCTCAAACAGTAGAACTAAAATAATATTTCCTAACATTTTGCATAGTAGATGTTATTATTAAAAAAAAAAAAAAAAGAAAAGAAACAGTTATTTTGTAAGCTATGCAGGCTCTTGCAAAACCTTCCTGGTATGATTTCGTTTTGCCTCCATTTCTCTTTATAGCAGTGCAGGGTTGGGTGGATTGTTTTGTTTTGCTTTGGTAGAAATTAGAAATGGGTGAGTGTTAGATGTGTTCCTTTGTTTGTCTGCAAACTCTGCTGTCATTTGGCTTCTTTGGCGTGGCACTTCTCAAGGAAGGACTTCTCGGGTTTGCTGTGACACTGTGGAAAAACACTACAGCATTCTGTCCTTTTAGACTATCAGTCATCCTGGCAGTGATGGACAGGACTTATTTCTACTTTTGAACTAATTTATCCACCAATTGGAATTCCTGCATTCACTTTTAATGCCTGACAGTATTTTCTTCCTTTTCTTTTAGACTGAGAACTGCAGTGAGTGTTCTGTGTTTTAAGTAGTAGTAACATCTCCAGAGGTGCAGGGGAGAGCTGCACTAGAAAATCTGTGCCAGCTTTCATTTTCCTGGCCTGAAATACCTGCATCCCTTTGTGTGGGTTTCTACATAATCTTGGTTAAGCAGCTGCCTTACCCTGGGAAGGTAGTTCATTCACAAGCCTGGAAGCTTACACAACTGCATTATGTAATTGTGACATATGCAGATTGGATATGTTCTCTCTGGTTCTCAACTCATTGAAGAACATTTTCCCCTCTGGGCGTTTACATAGTCATAGTATAAATGGCACCCCTGAGCTGTAACAGCTCTGCCATTGATGGAATTATTTAATTAAACTTCACCTGGCTTCAAATCTGTTCAGGACTTCTGAAGTTTAATTTCTTGCCAGTCTTTGTCTTCCCCCTGCCCCCTCCCTTCTCTGCTTTTCTCCCTTGACAGTGAGTAGAGAATGGAGTTGCCTTGTCCAGAAGCTGTGTTTGCACATCAGTGGCCCTTGTGTTGTACTCTGTGACTGAACAAAGTCCAGTGGTTCTCCCTTTTCTGTTTTGGATGCTCGTTCTAAAGATGCAGACTTTGAATATTCTCTCCCTGAAGTTGTCCAGTGTGCTTTTGGTCGCTAGAATTGAAATACAGTAACCACCCTGATGCCTTTTTTGTATGTGATATATGATGTTTTCCTGTGGAGGATGCCTCATGGATAAGGCGTTGTCTTGTATGACTCAGCTGAACTACCAAAAGCTGAGCATATTTTTCTTAAACAGCCTGCCCCCAAAACACATGTTCAAATGAGACTATGAGTATATATCTTCCTTGGCTAGAAGTTTCTCAGTGAAATTCTTTGTTTCAAAACCAAATTCTGTTTAATTTGCTTAAAGTGGGATTTGGTTTTCTCCTATCTGCTTTTCCATATTTTATTTCTTTGCCTGAGCATACTGGATAACATTGTTCCTTATTCCTCTGAGGTGCTGATAAGCTAATGAGGTAAAATGTTATCCAGGCTTCCAAAAAGGATTAATTATGGGAAAGTTTAAAATAAGGAGAAAATTTCTTTGACTTCTTTCAGGATCATCATTTTTGGTAGCTTTCTACTCCTCTGCATCAAAGTATTTTTGACTATGAGAAAAGCAAAAACCCTTGTATCTATATTGTTTTTGCAGGTGCTACTGGAGATCATGTTTATACATTTTGTTATGCAGCAGAAAGTGAAGACTTTGGAGCAGAAGATGCAGCCAAGCTTGACATATGGGTTTTTGATCATGTTAAGGTAAGCAGAGAATCTTTTTATGCTACCTGTTTATAGAAAGCACAGTTGCATGTTAACTTTATCACAGAAAATGTTAACAATTTATCATAGACCTAGAAAGTAAGAAAGTTTTGAAAGACTTATGACTTGAGGTCATAAGTAAAAATTTCTTGAATCAACTTTCATGACAAGTGTAATAGATGGTTAAAGGAAGTATTTGTCATTTAATGCTAATGAAAAAATTAACACTAATGAAAGTACCCTGTAAAAACATTCTTGGCTTTGTTTTGTTTGCCTATAATGTGAAACCCATCTTGGAGTACTATAGACCCTTTATGATCTTGAATGCAATTAGTTAAGGATTTTATAACAGGTTTTGCAGCATGATAGAAATGATAAGTCTTCGTTATGAAAGCAAAATAAGCAATATTATGGACTTATTTTTTGTCAAGCTGTGTGACTTTTCTTGATAGATGTAGGTGGCTTCTAATTTTCTGCTGTGGTTCACACTACGCTGTGGCTGCCGCAGCAGTCACGGTTTGTTTTGGGGGACAGGGTGTGAGGCAGAGGCAGCTTAGGCCCTGGAGCTGTAGAATTTGTTGATGTGTTGCTCTTCTCAGCTGACTTGGGTCAGTGCTGCTTAATGACTGTTGTTTTCTGTGACACTCTCACTGTGTTAATAGTCCAAGGCACATGATTTTTGATTGTTCATTAATTCCTGTATTTATGTTATTCCATGCTACCTCACTTCCTCTGGATTAAGAAATGCTGGTAGTGGGCATTGGTGTATAAATATCTGTATCACTGAAGCAATTGAGTGAGTTACTTTCTGGATCTCATAACAATGTTAATGGAGTTTCAGACTTAAAACTTTTTTCACAAGATCTCTGTGCTGTATGCATTAGTATAGCGAACCAGCATAAATCAAATCAAACAAAAACTAAAATAAATCAATAAACCAAATCATCATCTATTTAGGAAGTGAAAGGTGGTTCTGCTTTAAACAGTGACACAGGGTGGAAAAGTTCGTTATAGTTTGCTGATTTTCAAAGGAAGTGATTTTCTGAGTTTGCAGGTGAAAAGATGTATTTTCTAAGTGCCATCATCTCCCTGAATGTGCACTTGTGCCATGTTGTGTGTTGTAATGCATATGAATAATACAAATCAAATCGGGCTGTCAGTTACACTTGAATAGCTGTTGTCATAAAGTTGCACCCTGCTGTCATTTGGAGCTGCACAAGTATGTGAGGGTGGTACTACCTTTCTTTTGCTTCAAAACACCTAATGGCATTTATCCTTTCAAGCTATAATGATATGTTTAAAATATATGTCATGACTGATTACTTTTTCCTTGGAGCCAGCACCATTATTTTTAAGACTTATTTTGCCCATCTAAATTCCACACTGTGAATGGATAGGACTTGATTGACTGGCATGAGCCACACATTCCATTAATCATCTCTTCAACTACACATCAATTGCTTCAGGAGTGTGAAACTTGAGGCTTACTGAAACCAAGTTTACTCTGCTATTATAGCTCAAACAACTTTCAGCTGTGCTAGTGAGATGATACATAAGTAGGAATGACAGTATGCTGGAATCTAAATTCTGCTTTGCCTGCTCTTTTTTTTTCCTCCTTTGTGTTTTATCTCGAGTATTTAACAATGTATTGTTTAACTAATATGTTGGCCAAAGTGGTCCCTGGGTTTCTGCCTCTTTAGGAAGCAAAAGACACCAAATGTCCTTCCCCTCTACTCTGCAGTCCGCAGGTCCCAAGCATCGCGAGGGCCACTTGTGCCTTCCTCTGCCCCAAAAATAATGGGGATAGAATGAAGAATGGCTAACTCATGTTTCGGCTGGTGCTCTGAAATTGCTTGTTCTCTTTAAAAATGCTAACTAACAGTAGCTTACCATCAGGAGACGGTAAACTCTAACTACTTTTTATTTGTATCTATGCTTAAATCATGAGTAGAAGGAAAACGTATGACACTTGATAGTTCTTGTCCTTCTCCTCATACAATACAAGGTGATTGTAACCCTTTCTTGGGACAGAAAATACACCACGGACTAGACTGTGTGGGTTTTTTATCTACAGCAGTGTGAAAATTCAGCAATATTAATGTGCACTAATAACTTGGGACTGGTTTGGAGTTCCAGATGTGCATGGAGTTGATGGATTGTGAGTTTTTTTCTAGTTTTTGGATTTTTGGGTGTTCTTTTGGTGTGTTTGTGGGGTTTTATTAAGAAGCTGACAAAATAATTAAGGGGTGGAGTTTAATCACTGTAACGTGGCTCAGTGATTCTCAGTTAATTAACCTTTGCCTAAATCATAGTTTGAGTCTGTGCTAAGAAAAGAAGGAGCAAAATACTGGGTGTCTAGATTAACTAAAGGGAAAAAAAGGTCTTCTTGGTGCATTTCTGATTTTCAAAAAATATGTAGTGGAACATAGTTTTAGAAGATTCAGCTTTTTTGTTTTTTTGTTTTTTTTTTTTTTTGGGGTAAAAAGTTTAAAATTCACGGAACTCAGTCTTGGAGATGAGTTCCAGTAATGGCCTAACCACAATTTATTATGATCAAAGGGTAGGATATGCTCAAGGTATTCAATTAATGTCTTCTCACTGAAAGGGACATGTAGATGCAGATGGCCAAAAAATTGTGTTTTTTTTCCTTTATTCTTTTCTCGTTTTGAACACAGTATTCCATTCTTCCTTTGTCCCCTTTCTGCTGGGAAAAGGCCACCCAAGCCTTCAGACTGTCCCTTCTGTGCAGGGTGGTGGATGGAGTCCAGAACTGAATTAGGTTAAACTTTGAAGCTCTGCAGACAGTGCTGTGACTGGATGTTGATTTGTGCCAGTGGATTTCAATATAGATAGCACTGCTCTAATTAGCAGTACAATGGTTTTATGATTCATTTTAAATGTGTTAGTGTCTTGTGCATGATCATGCTCATTGCATCTAAACCTGGCAGGTATGTTTGTCCTGCGTTTGTACTTTTGTTTTACATCTGAAAACTGGCATAACTATTTAAACTCTCCCATCAGCACAAATCAGTGTGCACAGCTTTAAGCAGCCAATTAAATTGTTGTCCTAGATTAAGGAGCTTTGTGAAAGGAAAAAGTTTGGTCTCTCTAGTACATGCAGTCAGCAACAGTTTATCAGCTCTACTAAAGAATCATGCTTCCATGGAAGACACTGTTTGAGGGAGCAAAAGGTCCCCAAGTACTTAAATGTTTAACATTTTAAGGGTCATATTTTGTTCAGACATCTGTCAATCATTTGTTAGACCTTCTAAGTAGTCTTTATTTCTTCTTTGCTTTCTCCCATCTGAGGAGAGAGATGATTAGATCAAAATTTCACATACTTATAACTAAAATTCTGTTGTAGTAGTTTAATTAGTATTACATTATAATTAAATTCACAGCTTGCTGTAAATGTTTTAATGGGGAACTTTGTGCTCATCTCGTTAAGTTGCATATCAGTTGTAACCAGTGCATTATTTTGTTGTTAGTTGCCAGAAAATCAAACAAAAGTTGTGAGAATCATTTAAAAAGAAGGTTGAAAGGAAGCTGTAGTCCAGCTCTTCAGTCTTGAGTCCAGCTCTCCTCATGAAGGAGGTTCAGTTAGAGCAATGCGCTCAGGCCTTGACCAGTCCAGTTTTGAGCATCTCCAAGGACAAGCCATTTAAGTAGCTGTTCCAATATCTGGCTATAGTTATGATTTACCAAATAATTTTTTAAAGTCTCTTTGTCTTACTGCAATTTTCCACATTCCAAATGGTGAGTTTCCCCCTGTCTCCTCTCTGAGGCCCTCTGAGCAGTGTGGCTCAATCAGAGGATTGAGATTCCCTTTCACCCTCATGGTAGGTGGTTGTAAACAGCAGTGGGGCCCCTCCTTAGCTGCTTTTTCTTGAGACTGGAAGAGCTGAGTGCTCCCAGCCTCTTAGTTGTTTACTGCTGTCCCTGGAACTTCTTGGTGAGATTCAGCTTACATATACAGTGGAGGCAATATTACTGAATAGAGGAAATAAAAGGGAAGCAAGAATAAAAAAGAGTGAGACAGGAGGATAGTTAAAACAGAGTGATGGGTTGGAAACTAGTGTTAAGTAGAAGTAGGACTCAACTTTGTGAACACTGAGTGTTCACAAAAAAGAAGAGGCCTTTACCAGGCTATTAGGAGATACAAGGATACTTCTGAACAAACAGTTCAGCAACATCTGGAGCAAGGTGAAGTGACTTTTGCCCTTAGTGCGTTTGGTACCTGCTGGCTAACTCACCACCTTTATCAGCCATCACTCCTTGAGGTGAGCTTCCTGTTGTTTTTTTGGGATTTTTTTCAGGAAACCATTTTTGTTCAAGCTTCATGGGATAAAATTTGCTGTTTGCTCTGGGAAAAGATGCTACATTTTAGGTTGCACTCATCTTCCTCTTGTCTTCTTGTTTGTAATTGGCCAGAATTTGGGCAAACTCTTCTGGCTGCTGCTGCTATGGCTTACGAGGTGGCTGGGACTGGGATAGTGGGATGCTTTTGGTGTATCATGGGGACTCATCTGGCGGGAGAGGAGAAACTCAGGCCTTGCCTTCCTCTGAATGGTTTCTTTTGCTTAATCATTCTTATCTCCTATGTGATAGGAGAACATATGCCTTCTAATATTGATCTACATTTTGAGATTTAATTTTGGGGGTTTTCCTGTTTATCTGTTTTGATATGCTTTGTTTTGATTTCCTTTTATTTAATTAAAATTAAGGAAACAGAGCTTTATTGTATCCTGCAAATTTCTGGTGTGCTCTGGAAAGCTTCTTCAGTCTGTGGTCAAATATGTGCAGGTGGATGGATCTCTTTGGGAAATGAAAATCTCCTTAAAATTAATTCTATTGCTATTTAATGTAATCGGATTTTGTTCTTGTATCTTTATTTAAAATATCTCTGGACTGTGGTCATGATTTTGTTTGGACAAGAGCTGAAGCTGAGAGCATGCAAATATTAGTCCATGCGTCTTGTGTGTACTTGGGGAGTTAGAAAAGTGGAATTGCTTACTGCCATGGTTTCCTGGCATAGCTCACTGTGATATCCTCGCTGCCACTTTGGTCTTCCCCTGGGTACACTGACTTTTGTTTACACAAGGTATGAGCTTTAGATTTTAAGAGCTCCATCACGGTCACAGCTGTGAGGTGGACTGCCCTGTCCTTTGGTGGCAGAAATGCTTCCCTGCCTCTACCAGAATTTTCCCTGGACTCCTGCATGAAGTTCAAAGACACTCTCACTTACATTAGTGTACTGAAAGGTTCTCTAGATGGTTTTTGAACTAAGACCCTACCCAACTTTGTTTCCTTGGGCAGTGCTGTTACTAAGGAGCTGATGCTGGAATAGCTGTCTGCCTGCATTTTGCATTGCTGTAATGTGGCTGGTCTAACACAGAATAGCCTTGTCAAGACTCATTCAGTCCAAGGGGAAAATCCTCCCCTGGCATCTGCCTCAGGGAAGCTTAAGCAGGACACGTGCAAGGCAGATGTATGTTGTGTAGTTCATGTATTTGCAAAGCATGTCATGTTTTGTTCTGTTTTTATTTAGTTTCTGCAAACAAGTTGTAGCTTGGTATCTCAGTCCTGCAGAACCTGTTTCCAAGGCAAGAATATTTGAGACCTTTGCTTCCAATTTAAATTCAGTAAATCAATAGAAATGTAGAGCCATAAGTGGCACTCAGGAGTGGCTCATCATTTTTTTTATACAGGAGGCAAAGAAGGGATGATGTATTTTTGCCTAGGCAAACTCAAAAAACCCCCATACAAAACCAAAGCAAACCAACAAATAAAAACCCAACAAAAAAAGCCCCCCAAACAACAAAAGAACACTTCAACGTAAATGTTGTCTTAGATAAGCTGAAAATTTGGACTGACCATACTGATAGCTGTCCTCCAAGCTGTAAATTGGGAAGTCATTATTCTTTCTCTTTTTAAACTAATAACTACTAGTATTTTGACATGGAAACAGCAGTGTTTTAGCTTTAATAAGATGCTTATTTTCTTCCATTTTATTCAGATTAATATATTAATGGCTTATTCCATACAGAGCTTCTTTAATTCTTCCAGAAGCAATCAAACTTTGTTCTCTGCACTGAATGAAGAGAAAGTGGTTCTGTTCCTGCATTTGCTAGGCATAGACACCAATGGACATGCTCATCGGCCCAACTCAAGGTAATTGAGATATTAAGCATATCTTTCTTACTAGTTTTAAATGCATTTAGTAACTTTTTTAACAGTGCAGTTTATCAAGCCAGAAGCAAGACTTGTAGTGTTGGGGGTCATATATGTCACCATGATCACCTACATTCTGAATTTTTGGGGTTATTTTGTTTTTTGAGGTACCATATATAGAAATGACAGATTTTTTCTCTATACAGTATGTCAGGTTATACTCCTGTGTTCAAGTCTGATTTTTAGCAAATCTCTTAGTTATGGCCAACACATAATCTAGAGGATATGTAGGAAATGCAGTTTCAAACATAAAATGGATACAGTTTTCAGATACCCCACTGCTGAAGTGGTATCATTACATTTATAGACAACACTAAGCTCAGCAATAATGGCTGCAAATTCTGGCATTATATTTTGGCTTTCCATATTACGCTTGAAAAAAGAGAAGAGTTTAGATTAACAGTTTTTGTCATCAATTCATCTTGAAGTGCATTATTTGAGACCTTTCTTTTAATTTCTTCACATCCTGCTTTGCAGGATTTTGTCTTTCTCTTGATACTTGAATACTTTTAAAATTCTCTGATTTCCTGCATCATTCTAAAGTTCATACTTGCTGTATGTCTAATGCTAATTAATTATGATTTTTTTAAAGATAGAGTTTTAAAACTGACTTTAGCAACAGATAGGAAATTAGTTGTCTGAAAGTCAATCAAGGTCACCTTTTCTAAAAATATACAAATATTTTATTTAGCCTCTATTCCAGAAAACTAGGTTCTGTCATGGTCTATGAATCATCTCAAAACACTGACTGCCTGGTGAGATCTTTCTTTGCTATTTAGTTACCAGCTTAAAGTAATTTTTGCAACTTACCATTTAAGTTGTTTGAGTTTTCTAGACTTCCTTAGTTTTGGCATTCTGCTTAACTTGCCTGGCAGCTGTGAGTAGTAAAATTATAATCTTACGTCAAGGACAGGTCAGATTTAAAATATAAATCCATTTGAAACTGTGGTTTCAGTAATCTTCAAACTGTGCTGCAACAATTTAGTATCTCAGTAAGACTCAGAGGAGGAGAGATTTTACGTCTAGGAAGCCTTTTGTTAGCTTGATGTTCATTTGAGGTTAAAGCTGTCTGTACTCAAACAACTGGGCTTTATGACCATGGATAGGTTGCTTTATACCAAGTGTGAGAGCCACCTTGAATGTAACGTATTTTTTTCCCATTTTTCAAGGGAATACCGGGAGAATATTAAACTAGTTGATGAGGGTGTGAAAGAAATTGCTTCACTGATTGACAATTTCTATGGAAATGATGGAAAGACTGCTTTTATTTTAACTTCTGACCACGGAATGACAGATTGGGGTGAGTCTTTTTAAATATTGAGTCAGTTGAGTTTATGGGCATCTGGGGTATGACGAGGGAGCTCTGTCCCATGAGAAGCTTTGGAACCCCTGCTTTGATTTGGTATCCTAAGTGTTGCTTGTGTATGAAAATCCATGCAGATTGCTGTGACAGCTGCATTCTGTGTCTGGACAGAAAAAAGACCCTAAGTTAAAGCTTAACTTCCTCAGTGACTGCCAGTAGGGATAGAAAGATCACTGCAGAAAACCAGCTCAAGCAGGAGGAGATGGTGTTACTTGGCTGCCAGCAGCAAATTTGGTCTTGTTACAGCCCCTCTGGGAGATACAGTTCTCACTTTGTTGCTCTAAAGCACCTGGAAGAGGTGGGAAATGTGGCCAGGAGCTGGTGAAAAACTGTACAGGGAGAGGTTTTGTGAGGGGTGCAGAATCTTTTTGCTTATTTTGGCCTTTTAAGCACAGCAGAAAGGATGAGACTGCTGTGTAATCTTTCTAGAGGAGACTGATGTTGGAGACAGGTGAAGGAGCTGAGAGTACAGAGAGGAGAGTGAGGCAGGGGCCAACCACGCTGATACCCATAGAGGAGACTTGTGAAGGGTATGGCCACAGTAGCCAAATGCATTGAGGGCAGATGAGAAAAGTTTACAGTGGTAAGCTCATTTAGACATTTTTCCCTAGTTCTTTCTTTTTTCAAGAATCTTAAGTACACTCCTGTCCTTACGTGCAGCTAGTGGAAGAGATAAGTCTCTCTTCCAGTGCTGTGCATTTGCAGCTACTGACTGTGATACTTTTGAGCCAAGGCTGCTACAGGCATGGCTGTGGCAAAACAACAGTCAGCATCTTGCTCTGTGTGAAATCCTAAAGCTTTTCAATTGAAGGGATGCAGATTTCTTCTGTCATCAGAGATAACAAAAATATTTGTATATTTATTCAATCAGCCTAATTACCATCTGTTCATTTGCAAAATAGTCCATTTTGAATATTATTTACTGTTGAGCTGACTGCCACTTGCAATAAAATTTTAAATCTGCTATTTCTTTTGTATGTTTCAAGAAATTATTTCATAACTTTTTATAAGGAAGGGGTGCATGTATATATTTATATATATATATGATCATAGGGATCTCAGGAGGTCCAACCACCTGCTCAAGGCAGGATTAACCTTGGAATCAGACACAGATGCTAGGACTTTATTCAGCAGGGCCCTTAAAAACTCAAAGAGATGGAGCCTATGCAACCCTTTTGGGCAGCCTGCTCTGCTGCTTGCTTGCCCTCATGGAGGGGGAAAGGTTTTCTTTATCTGCAATCTGAACTGCCTTTGTGTCAAATTATGCCTGTTCTGTCATGCTCCCACCATGCACCACAGTGACACTCCAGCTCCATCCTCTCTCAAACCCCTTCACAGTGGGGTACAGGCAGGCTGCTCTGGTATGTTC
Organism: Promerops cafer; assembly: GCA_013398275.1. Taxonomy (NCBI): domain Eukaryota; kingdom Metazoa; phylum Chordata; class Aves; order Passeriformes; family Nectariniidae; genus Promerops; species Promerops cafer. Next base: position 2,915,934 of record VZSE01003443.1, on the reverse strand, counting down.
TCCCCAAAGCTATTTCTTCTCCAGGCTGAACAAGTCCCAGTCCTTCAGCTGCTTCTCACAGGGCAAGTGCTCCTCACTGAGACCACTCCAGATGATGGGTGTCTTTCCAGTACCAAAGGAGCCCAAAACTGGATCCAGTGTTTAGAGGTTGTCTCACAGGTACTGAATAGAGGAGAAAAATTGCTTCCCTGTACCATTCTCCTGTTAACACTGCCTGGGGTGCTGTTGGCCTTCCTCACTGCCAGAGTGAGCTGCAGGGATATTCTCATTATGTACTGGATCCTTTGAAAGGGGAATAAAAAGTGTTAGGAGTAACTTCTTCAGGCTTTGAGAACCACTGGTCTGTCACAGTTTTCTGTCATCTCTTTCTGTCTTGAAGGAAAAGCTTGATCTTGTGCTAGAAGTGTTAGTAATTTTGAAGTTGACTTTAGTGAATCCAAAATCAAACCCAGAGGTTCTGCTCAGGCCCATTGTGAGCTGTCTGAAGGATAGTTCAGGAGCTTTACTTTGAGGTGGTTGGTAGTATCAGCCCCTGCTGCAGCCTTTAAGTGGTTATTTGCAGAATGGGATGTGCACCAGTTTTAAAACAAATTAAACATTGGAAGGGGGGGAGGCTATTAGGGAAAAGAATATGATCTGAATTAGACATGATCAAAGACATTGTGGTTGCTGGCAAAAGCCAATGAAGTCACTTGCTTTCTCAGTCTGACCCCATGATTTTGCTTTAAATTGATGTCAGATGGAGTTGCTGGCCACCAATGCAGTGCATTCCATACCCACCCTCACCTTGGCCTCTTGCTCCTGCTACTGTCCTGGCACAAGTACCTGTGTGGTGTGCTGGACTACAGAACAGACAGCTAAACCACAGCACCCTTTTTCCCCCTTTCTCCTGGAAAAGTCTATTTGGAGAGTGTTGGGGGTGGAACCTGGAACTGACCCAGCAGAAAAAAATTATTTTTCTTCCCCTCTTGTTATTCAGATCAAAACTGAAACAGTTCTTTATAACAGGGAGGGAGTGGGTACAGCTGCCTCTCTCAGCTGTATCTGTCTTAAAGTATTCATAGAGGCAGAATCTCAGTGAAATGCTGATGGAGCTGGTGGCTTGGCTAATATGTAAACTCAGCAAAATATCACTTTTCCTCCTGCAGTAATAAGAATATAACTGATATAAGAAATAATCCCTGGTCCCTGGAAGATACAGGCAGTGCTCTCTCCATAAGCTCTTTTCCCAAGTTCTTCAAAGAAGAGCAGTTGTTGCTGTTTTTTGAGCCCAGAGAGTGCCCACCAAGAAACATCAGAAATCTAATTTCCAGAGCAGTGTGTTCTTAAACTTAAGCTTTGGGCTGTTTAAAGATACAAAGTTGGCTCTTCAGCTGTGCCACAATGATTGTTTTGAGGACAGAATTTGGTATGGAATTGGGAATAGCCTTGAGGCTGCACTACAGTGTGCTTTCTCTGTCCTTTGTATTTATTAAAATACGTATTTATAGACAGGGAAGAGCATGTGTCTATGCAAATGTAAGGAAAATGTGTAATCTTGTAGACCATGCAGTGACCCACAAAGGACTATATAACAAAGTCCTTCCCTTTGAGTCTGGGTTATCTCACTGCTCTGATACCTCACCCACTGGGTTCAATGACCAGTGTTTCTTTCAAGCTTGTGTGGCTCCTGCTTTAGTACAACTGCTGCTGAGATGTCATAGTTTTCAACCTTCCTGCTTTTAGTGGCTGATATGTTAATCTGGAGGGAATCAATTTCCCCAGGGAAGAAAGTAATGTTTTGTCAATTTTTAAGGAGTGTACCACTAGAATTTAAAACCTTAAAAATGAACTATCACTGTTGGAAGGATGACAGTTGCAATACATATTGCTTCCTGGTTTTGAAGTGGAAGTCTAATTCTTATTCAGAGGTCAGTGCTATATGATTTTTTTTTCCACATGTGCCTAATATTACTGAAATTAGGCATTCCTGGTTTCACTGAGATGCTCGGGATAAGCATACGTACATGTTTTCAGCTGGTAACTCCTCTATATGTTGAGGCTTTAAAAATACTATGGCTTTAGTTTCTGTATGTTAAAAATTTGGGGGTTTTAATATAAAAAGTTCTGTCTTTATAGTCTTTACTGGTTCTGATCTCCCAACTTGAAACTTGAATTTAGCCTTTATTGTTAATGACATAAAAGTAAGCTATGAAGCTGGAATAGGTTGTAACAGGCTTTTACTATGTCTGTAACAAGAGCTTAGTACGTATGTGCATATTTTTATTACATGTAGATTTTGTTTGTTTTTACAGCACGCATCTTAAAGTTTCTATTTTTTTTTTTTTTTTGGTGTGTCTTAGGATCCCATGGAGCTGGACATCCCTCAGAAACTTTAACACCACTGATTGTTTGGGGTGCTGGGGTAAATTATCCACAGAAAGTTACATCCCAGTTCTTTGAAGACAATTTTTTGAAAGGTAGGTAAAATATAAAACTTAACTGAAAGATTCTGGTGGAAACGGAGATGTTTTTAACCATTACACCTGTTGATCTTCACTAACTTCTGTTCCATTTCAGTAAGTATGATTTGCTTTGTGTAGTGTGTAAAGAAAAGCTGGCAGAGTATGCCTAAGGAAGCTACTGCAAAATTGGGTAGATACCATCAGTCAGTTTTCTTTTCTAATCATAGAATTGAAAACATTCTTTGTTGACAGGAGGCTATTCATGCTCCTAAAACTTTGTTCCAGGAGACTTAATTTTTAGGAAGACTACCAGAGGTTGAATGCTATTTGTACAGAAACATAAGTTGACAAGTTCAAAGACGCCTTTCTAACTTCACAGCACAACCCTGTGGACTTCCCCGGGGCTGTCTTGTCTCATTTGCATCCTTGTAGCTGTTGTGCAAATGTAAACAACTTTTCTCAATGAAAAACTGTGATTCTTCACTGTTACTTTTCCCTTTTCTAATTTATTTAAGAGTAAACATTTTTAAAAAGAATGAGTTTTTATTATTTCACATACATAATGCAATAAACACAGTCTTACTGAAATGTCAGTGGGGTTAGAGAGTCTTTAACACGTGATTAAATTATTCAAGCTGTTCCTCTTTCATGTGCCTCATTCTTGTAGCCTGCTCTGTTTCTTAAGATGCCTTGAGTCTTGGGTTGTTGCTCATGATCAATGAGGTGATGACTTTGTTTTATTGGATTGTTTGTCAAGGTACGTTAGAGAAAACAGGCAAAAGCTACCTCAACCCTGAGGTTTTAGCTCCTCCCTGCTCTCGAGAAGATATTTGGTTACAGATTAGGTCATTTCAGAAATAGTGCTAGCATTTCACTCTTTGTGCCTAACTGCTGCTATAAAACTATGACATCTGTGATAAAATTGAAAATGAGTTGTAGAAAAAAAATAGAGAACAGAATAAAACAACTGATTTTGGTGTCTGTGATGGCTGATCTGCTAGACTTTTAAGGACACTTGATATCTAAGGGTTGATCTGTAATAGCTGAACTTTACATCTGTCAGTTTCCTTGATTCTCAGCAGCTTTAGTACAAACCTCAGCATTTGACTTCAAGTCATGATGAAAATGATGTGAGAGATTTCAAAATAGATGAGCACTGAGCTGACTCACAGGTGCACAATAGAGAAAGCTATATGGCCCTCATCTGTTAGGCAAGGAGTATTTACTTAAAGGATGACATTTGTCTGCACCCTGCTGTGCCTGCTTTATATTTTTCTTCTGATGGTTAAAACAACCAGCAAACCAAATAACCACACAAAAAACTAAGCACACCAAAGCAAATATCAGAAATTCCTCCATTCATTTTTGACTAGCTTTGTGTCTGTCACGCACGTTGTTGCTTTGTTTAGACACTAACCTTACAGATTCTTAATTGCCAAGGGTGATCTCTATTGAGAGATCTCTATTGAGAGACTTGAGACTCTTGGGAGCTTGAATTTCTATTTAAATAATAAGTATCTTCTTAAAAAGTGGCTGCTTTCTCTATGGTAGTACATCAGAGCTTCTAGTAGGTTACGTAGCTTAGAAGTAAAGAGAAAATTGTTGAAATGGAACTTGGCACTTGCACAGGCCTGTACATTTCAGCTACTCCATTGGTACAATCCCAGATATTTTCACAAAGTTAACATAAAAGAAAAGCTGTTTAAAAGAGTTCTCTTGAAATGTTCTTTGAATCTGTCTTTCCTGCTCCATACAGCTGCAGCTGCGACTGTGTGCAGGGGAGGAGGGTGTTTTCAAGACTGCTATGTCACTGATGTATGCAGGTGTCAGGCTTACGTTTCTAGTTGCATGCTCCAATGTTCAAGTTCTTTCATCTATTGACAATCCTTTATAATTTCTCTAAATGTTTATGGGAATATTGACAGAACATTTCTAATGCTGTCCAACTTATGCTCTGTTCAGTGCAAGCAGGCTGTAGGCAGCTCAGTGATTTGCCTTCGTTCTCATTGTTGCCATGGAGGGCTCATACCCCGCAAAGGCAGTGCCAGCAGGCAGGACTTAGCCTGTCCAGTTTGTCACAGGGAGATGAATGTGCTCCTTGGATGGCCAGAAGGGCGCAGAGTCTGCCCTGGGTTGGCAGCCTTCTCCTCATCAGTTTTGTCACCTGTGCTCTGTCGTCCCTCAGGCCTGGTCATGCAACCTTCCTGGAAAGATTTGTTATGGCAGCCTTGCGTCCTGTGGGCGACATGTGGTATTACCCATTCGGCCACTGGTTTGACCCTTCTTCAGAAAGAAAGAGAATACACAACTGCTCTCTAGCTCCTCACGGGCTGATGGCTGGCCTGGGGCACGAGCCCCAGAGGAGTGTGTGAGTGAAGGCACAACCTCCTGCAGCATCAGGGCGTGGGGTGCTTGATGACATTATACACAAGCCTGGTTTGTAGGGGGCTCAGTCAGCTTTGCCACAGCTGAGGGAGCTCAGTGTACCCTCCACTGGTTTGACTTCTGTGAGGTTTTATGTGACATTTTCTTTGGTTCATGTAGCCTCAACCTCAGCCTATTTTTGAACTGGCACTTCTCTGCTTGTTTCCCCGGACTGATTGCATCTGACAGCCCAGTGGGCTACAGTAAAAGCAGGGCAGGATAAAGGCAAAAAACCCCTCTGTAAAGTGGGTGGAAAACTGCTGAGCAATGTACAGGAAACCTAGACAGTGAGCTGGAATCACAAAGCAGTGTGGGCAGCACATACAGCCAAGATGCCTTGCTCCTAGGAGTACAGCCTGGACTGGCCAGTCTGTAGGTGTGTCCCAGTCCTTAGGAGTTCCTGGGCTCTGTGTCCTGTGGCTCCTGGTCCAAAGCAGATGTCTTCAATTCTGCATTTTGGAATATATGAGTAGGGCATGTGGAGATGAAAAAACTTCGGACAAAAAGAGATGTTTTCTCTAGCAGAGATACAGTTTCTTCCTACCTTAGGCACATTCCATGTGTGCATAGACAGTTTTCCAGTGTTTTTCTTTGGAAAATTTGTATTTAAAATGAAAACTGGCAATTCATTTATATAATAGAAATATGGGTAAGAGTCTGTTTCTAGAAATATAAATCCATTTCCTTTTCTGGGAAGCAAAAGGAAGCAAACTTGTACCTTTTGGTGTGAGTTTAACAGAATTGATGATTAATGCTGCTCATACTTCCCCTGTGTTGCCATGGGAACTCCCCATAGCTGTCTAGCTAAAGTACAAGTCTGCTCTTCAGGGTGCTTGTGGGACCAAATAACAGTGGACCTGTACTCAGACCCCCAAAGGTAGCAGTGGTTATGAACTAATTGCTGAAAATAAGTTTGGTGTATGCAATACTGCAGATGTATGAAAGAAAAAAACAAAACCAAACCTTGCTAAAGTCTGTTTTTAAATAACTCTCCACCCCCAGAGAAAGAAGGTAATTTTCTCTTTATTTCCTTAGAGGCCAGTGTAGAGCAGGAAAATAGAATTTTCAAGCAGGTTTTTGTATGATGCACCAAAGTTTAGGATCTAATGTTTGTACCATGCTGTACCAGTGCATTTAGTACCTTGGGTTAGTCTTTTTTGCAAACTATTGAAGAGATTCTATAAATCTCCTAAATCCGAGTTTGATTCTTTTAGTTGGCACAGGAGGTAATACATCACTGTGCTGAAAAAAATGAAAACCTTGGCCTTTCTTCTACTGATCTAGGTCACAATTGCAGGCAGCAATTTATCCCACTGGATAAAAGAAAATGTGAACTGAAATGAATGCATTTTGTTGTTTCTGCCTGTTGAGTTCCATCTGTAACTCTTCTTGAGCTAGCATCCTAATGTAAAATCATAATTTTCTTTAGTACCAACACTTTACAGAAAATGGCAACAAGATACTAAATGTCAACTGAACTTGAACTGTCCTTTCAAATCTGTGTAGATTAGCTATTCAGGTGCTCTGTTTTTTCTTGCAGAATGGAAACTGGAGAACTTGAAGAGGCTTGATGTCAATCAGGTATCAAACATACCTAATTTAATAGTTCATAAGTTTTCACCTTAAATTATGAGTTTTTGATTTAAAGTAATTTACTTAATTTGAATGAATGATCACACCAATGTACCACTAAAAACAGGAACCACAATAACATAATGAGGATAAGTTTTAATTGCTTGTTGACACATGACAGTTGCACACACTTCTCCTGAAGATGCATTATTGCACCATTTATTTAAGTGATCCCACACTGCTGTAGGAAGAGTGCAGTACAGTATACTTGGTAGCCCAAGCTGCTGTCAGTAAATCAAAACCATTTCTTGCTATAGTGGTAAACTCTGGGTTTTTTTCATCTGTGATTGTGGCCCAAATATTTTGCAATTTAGACAATTAGTACTCTGAAGGAAGACAAGAATGTGAACAACTTTTCCTTCGATCCTAAATCAGTCAAGCTTTTTTAAACTGTGGTGCTTCATCGTCCTACAAAAACCAATATATGAATAACTGACTCCAAAACTACTCAAACAAGGGAAATAATCTCATGCTAGAAGGTTCAGATTGGGAATGTTCTGGATCAACTGCTTTCAGCAAAGCCCTGGTACAAAACTAGAGATTAGTTTTCCTCTCAGGGTTGGTAGGAGTTATGGCAATGTTGTTTTGAGACTGTAAAGAAGAGTCTTGAGTATTACTTTGTCCTGGATAATGGAGTTCCCAAAGACAGAGCTTTTGTCCTGTAGTACACGTGGGACTATGGGTAAAAATAGCAAATGAGACTTCTAATTATCATTACACTCCAAGTGTATTGTTCTCTACAAATAATAGTTCGGAGTCTGCCCAGTAGATCTGAGGCTGGAGCAGTGCCTGTGCTTTCAGTGTAGTTTCTTCAGATTTATGCTCAAGAAACAAAGAATTTTGGTGTGCAGTTTTATATTAAAGGAAAATATAAACCTGGTAAGAGGCAGTGTTTATTATCACAAGTAGAAGGAAATGGTAACTTATTTTATGAGATGCCTTGGTGTAGATTGAAGGGCCTTTCTGAGGGCTGACTGGACATTAAAAAACTGTAGAAACTACCTCTGAGGGGTAGAAGGTGAGTAATCTGTGCTGTGGAAACATGGGATAAAGAATGTTGTGAAAAGCAGTATATCCAGTATACTGCTTAAAACTGTAAATATGAAATTAGTTCTTTTGGTCATAAATAGTCATAAAAAGTGGTATGCCTCTCTGAGTGCAATGAAGGAGGTGCTGAATTCCTGCAAATAAATACTGGGTAGTTATATTTGCTTTTTAAACGAAATGTATTTTTTGAAGCTTGATCAGCAGTGGAGCTTTACATTTTGAATCTCATCATGCTATGACTACTGGAAACCAAAAAACAAAAAAACTATAAAGGAGAGTTATACGTATAACTTGGTAGTATTACATAATTATCTTTTGCATATGCAGATGTGTTAAAATTAAGCTGAATTTATTAGCTCTAGAGGCTGAAACTATGTTAAAATGGGAATGCTTCTGTTTGCACAGGCTGATATAGCACCACTGATGGCTTCCCTTATTGGAGTACCTTTCCCCCTGAACTCTGTGGTAAGAAGTACACGTGTTTATCTATGTTATAAAAATCTGTTCACCATAGAGGAAGAGGTGTTGGGGACAAGACTTGAGGTGTGTGAGGAGAAGGATTACAGATTTGTAAAAGTGTGATAGGGTGTGAAGACTGCTTGTAGTTTTAATTTTATGTGTGTATCTTCAGTTTAGAGTGCAAACTTAAATTTTTTTATGTATTGTGTAGGGCTTTTAATTGGAGAGGCAGCCGGTCCTGTTGTAATCTGCAACTTTATAGTCTTGAGCTATATAAAAGTTTTTTGTTGCTTTGTTTTTAGGGATGGTAAAAATGCAATATGGTTTGAATCACACATGATTTTGATCATGAAAGCTAAGCCTGTAAACAAGCCAGTTCCTGCAATTTAATGTTCAATTATTTCTTGATTTAAACTAGTGTACTTTCTTCAGATGTTATCTTGTGCCTCTAATTTAGTGAACAGTGAGGTGGCTTCATCTTTTAATTTCTCTCATGTGTTATTACATAGTCCAAAAGTTGCCTCATAAATATCAAATTGACAATTAGCATTTTATTAGTGTGCTGTCGCACTGCTAGTTTCACATATAAAACACCTATTTACAGCATATTTTTAAAAATATTTCTTCTGGAGACTCTGCCCCAGGGATTGTCCCCCTGTCCTGCACTCATTGCTGGTTATGTGGGGAAAGCTGCCCAACACAGGGTGGCGTGGGAACTGCTCCCTTTCCTACCACAACTACTGGACTGAGTCAGGCCCAGGTGAGGCTTTGGATGGAAGACTTTTAGGGGTATCAAAAACGGCTTCTGATTAGAGGTTGAGTTTGTATTATTTTGTAGTATATAGTTTAGTAACAACTTCTGTTATTTGTTTTTTGCATTCCTGTAGAAGCTGAGTTATTACAAACAATCCCTGTGATGTTGCAAATCTGTGTGAGAAGAGTATTTTCAGAGGAGTTACATGAGTTATTTCAGCAGTAATTTGAAGTATTCTTTCTGCTTATTTGGCCAGCAATTCAGTTAATGAAATAACAGGAAATTCTCTTTAATTTTTTTTTACTTATTATGTGTATTTTTCTTCCTCAGGGAACTCTGCCTCTGGAGTATCTGAACAGTAGTGCTCTTTTCAAAGCAGAGAGCATGTTTACCAACGCTGTTCAGATTCTTGAGCAATTTAAGGTACTAAACATATGGTAAAAAAGCCCAACTTCTTTGAATAATAGCTGTTGCTATGTGTAAAATAATTGTATGACTTATCCTATACATAGTGTCCTGAGTTGAAAGGATTAAAATTGAATGCACATTCATTCGATTGAATAGCTGTGAGACTTAGCTGAAGAAGTTTGAAAGACTTTAATAAACAGGTTTGGTTATTTTTTTGTAAGGAGAATGAATAACTTTTTTCTTGCTTCTTAACAAAACTGGTGATATTTATTGGTGTTAATGTAAACCTACTTGCAGTGTGTAGGTAGAATCTGAATGCTGGTACTGGAGAAGGGAAATAATGCCCTTGCAATGGGGGTTGGGAGACAAGGCCTTAAATCAGGGTCAGTACACAAACAGATCAGAAGGGTAATAGGCTCCAGTGCATTAAAGAAATTAAATTAGTGGCCTAATTAACTTTTAGCTAATGCTGTTATATCTGTTGTTTTGCTTTGCAAGTGTTCATCTCTGGCTTCTCTGTCTTGATGCATTTAATATTGGATATTACATTATGAGAACACATGAGTGGTCCAAACAAAAAAGGTTCTGTTTAACTAGGCAGTGGAGTGAGAAACTGTCCAAAATCCCAATTTTGGCGAGACACAGAAATGCTCTGAGGAAAAACCATCCTCCACAGATGGAAGCCAAGACACAAAAGAACTGTTATCCTGTCTGGAAATTCATGTCATGATAGTGAAACAATGAACTAGCATGAGATTACCTGCATGAGATTAGCACCTTCAAAATCTCCTGTTCCTTTATGAATGCCAGGTTCACAAAGGTGTGGATACCAGGGTGGCAGTGTGAGCAGCAGAATCACTTCCAAAAATATGGTGGAGAGCTGGCATGTTAACAGGGAAAGTAACTGGTGGGGTTGGACGTAAAGTTTGAAGCATGCTGATATCACCTCTGCAGTTGGAAGACCTCTGCTTTAAGAATTAAGGATGACTCCAATATTTTTCAGTTAAACTGGCATCTTGGAGATTATTTAAAAAATGAAGTAGTCATGCTTCTTCTTTCCTTTGAGCTTACTGTTGTTCTGTAGTGCTAGGTTATCGTTGTTGTTGGCTTGTTTTTAGCATTGTATTGGAATGATTCTGTCCGAATTTCCTTTGTGTTTCTCTGCTGAAGCAGAAGTAGTGCACTGGCTTAGACATGCCAAGTGGATTTTTACTTTTCCTGTGATGGACTGACCTGACCACAGTTTGTGCTCCCTGGAGATGATGCCTTGGATAGATAGGATGAAATGTGTGGGTTGCTACTTCCAGCTGTCAGGTTTTACAAGTAGTGTGCTTAGGAAGTTCCTGACTGCACATTATGCCAACAGTCAGACTCAAGTTAGGCCTTAAAGATGTTTTGGAGGACCTTGGACAAAGTGGCTCTGATGGCATCCAAACCTTCTAATTTTGTTCTTGTGCAGGTTAATTGATTTACAGCATTGCTCTGGCAGTGTTTGCTGCAGTGCACTGGTGCCCGTCTGGCAGAAATGGTGCTGGTTTCACTGAGGGGAGTTGTCACTGATGCCTGGCAGCACATCTAGCCATATCTTCCTTTTATCCTGAAAACTATAGAAGTCCTTCTCAGAAAAGCAGTGGCTGGAGCACGGTTTAATTTATTTACTTTAGAGTAGGTCTGAGTCTCCAGGAACTCAGAGGAGTTGTGCATACTGGAGTATAACACCCAGTTTCGTGGACAGCATATTGACAGTGTGATTTCATTCATTTTCCAAAGTCTTAGGAATCTTCTGTGATTCTTTTGTAGTTAAATTCCTTATACAATTCTTAGTCTTGTAACTTGCATGTAATGATTTAATGCTCTTTTATGCAGGTTAAGATGAGTCAGAAAAAGGAAACTACATTGTCATTTCTGTTCACACCATTCAAGTAAGTGTCTATAAAAACTATGTATATTTTACCTGATTGTTTGTCTTATCACTTATTTTGGTATTTCAGTGAGCTGCAGCAACACATTCAGTCTCTTAAGTCTTTTTTATATGGTAGTGTTTATCTGACTATGAAACTTTGCACTAGAACTCTAAGCAATTAACTGCTACTTCTCACCAGAACTAAGATAGATTATTTTTTAAAAATCTATTCCTCACATTTAATTTTCTCTTAAGGGTTATTTGTCTAAGCTTTTTTTTTGAAAGTATAGCTATATAGATTGCACAGTAATTTTCACTGATTTTTTTTTTTTTTTTTGCTATGTTTTTTTCAGCATTCTTTGGGAGATACAAGTCTCTATAGGGTCAGGAAGTGCAATCTGTTCATTTACATATATATAAAAGTTGAACTAAGAATTGTTTCTTCTGTGATATAAATTCTAATGAAGAATAAATAAAATGCATTGCATCCAGAAAAGAACCTTACAATGTTTAGCATTTGTGTTGCCTAGTCTTAGTGTTTCCAGGGCTGTGAAGGAGTCTTTGTAGTGATTTGTGTATCTAGGAACTCTGTTCTAGTGTATGGAACAGTTACTGCTCCCCTCACCCTTCTGCCTTATCTCCTTAAAGCTGCTTTTTCCTTTTCCTTTCTTCTGTAAAGGTTTTTAAAAGCTTTGCCGTGGGCGCACGTGAGTGTTCAGTTCTGCTCGCAGTTTGTGGAGTGCTCCAAGAATGCCTTGTCACCAAGAGCAGCTGTTTTCCTTTGGGAGATAGAACTATGTTAGTTAAGATCTTTAAATCATAGCAGCAGTAAAAAATATTTGAGTTTCTTCCTGAGAAGTATGTTTATTGTTAAAGATGATTGCTGTCTGTCTGAACAGACCATTGCTGTGTTATTTTATACCACTAGCTCCTTCAAAGGGAAAGGTTCAAGACAGTCCGTGAGACAAAATCAAGTTAATCTTGGGCACATAATGAATCCTTTAGAACAAATCCTGAATAAGAATGACAGCTGCATTATCAAAGAATTTACTGTTCTGTCTGAAATGAAATGCCCATATGGAAAGGATGGACAGTCCTCTGTGGTAAATGACTATTAGTTTGATTTCACCGCTCTTCCAATTTTACGTTTCTTTGAGAAATAAGCCTGAGCCTATAAAATAGGATGTGCTTTTCTTAATGCTATGTTATCTTTAAAGGAGCTAAGTATTACTGATTGCTTTATGGATTGCTGTCTTTCCTGTTTTATGATACGTTGGATTAAGTGGAAATCCCAGAGACATTTATCACTTTGAAAACTCAACTAAAACTCTGTATAAACATATTGTTACTTTGGTATGCTCCACTGCAAAAATAAACTTATTTTCTTTAGATACTCTTCAGTTTTTTCTGACTCAAAATTTGGATTAATAGTTGTTCCAGGAAAGGTTTTTATTTGAGACCAAAATAATTCCTGGGATGTGTGAATGTCATGGATGGAGTGATGCACCTCACTCATCAGAGAGAAGTAATACTATTTCACAATGCTTGATAGTAAATGCGACAGTGGTTAGCAAGATTTAGTGGCAAGGTACACTTGATTATGTACTGCATAGAGGATGGGTCAGAAAAACCTCTCCTGGAGACCCTCCTGTTGAGTTGTGAGATTCCAACGAGACCCTCTTACATTCTAACCTCGTTGTCAGAGGGAGTTTAGGTGCAGCTGGGTCCAGAATTAGTTCCAGGCTTGGTCAGTGGTTTGTGTCTAAAGGATTATACGTGTGCAAACAAAACTTTGTGTTAGTTAGCTAAGATTCTAAGTTTGGCATGCTGTTAATCACTTGCCAAGGGTCTGTTGTGGCAAGGAATCTGTCAGCTTTGAGGAGTAGCCAGTGGGGGTGGGGAGGCAGGAAATCCACTCCCACAGTGAATTGCCTTACAGGAATGTTGTGGGGGTGAAGACTTTCTTTGTTGTTTCAAGATGATGCTGTTTATTCATTCTAGGAAAGCAGAAAAAGACTCATACCACGGATGGTCAAACACTAATGTAAATACTCACCCATAGTGTGCTGGGGGTAGTTTGGCCAGATTCTGATTAGTCTTCACAGCTCTCCTTGGCTTTGAAAACTTGGCTCATGTCTGGGAAGCTACCAAGGGGTCTTGTCCATCCTCTTACTAACAGTTGGGATGAAGTGGTTGAACACAAACTTATTTTTAAACAGATGAGTAACTTCCTAATGTTCCAACTTGCAGGGACCAAAGGAAGAGTGAAAGTAGTTTTAGGCATGACCTATAGATCCATCCCCTCTTTCACATGCAGATGACTGAATGTGTGTGCAGTGAACACAAGCCTGAACTTGAGCTGCAGGTGCATGATCTGGTGCATTAGTAGAAGGCAAACCACATCTGTTCTTCACACAAATTATGCTTGAATCTGAGCGAGATAGAGAGGGAAAGGCATGCATCCCCTTCTGCTGTCTTTGCTGAGACCCTTTTTTGGTGGTAGATAAAAGGGTGTAGAAGGGTGTGGTTACTTTTTCAGAAGTTAAAAATGCAGAGGTGGGGACACCTACCTCCTGTCTGGAGCAAGGGAAGTCTTGGTGTGCTGTGCTATATTTTGGAGTAGTTGGTAGTTGTATGGAGGTCATGTTTCTGCATAGCTGTATGCTACTGGGAGTTGTCAGCCCAGGCTTAATGTCAGGTTTGACCCCTGATCTGTATTAACCTATGGTTGGCTTTACCTGCTGCAGCTGAGCACAGTTCTGTGCCATGTTTCTGCACTACTGTCCTTTCATTCAGACACAAATAACTTCTTCCACCTCTGTTCATTTTCAGTTGTTATACAAAGGAGTTACACTCCTTTTTAATCCTTCTGGTGCCTGAAATATGTAACTTGAAGCTCAGAAAGTGTGTGCTCCAGCATATAATGCTTTCTTCCTCCATAGTTTATTGGAGGTTAGTGAAGTGTAATTCATGTCGGAAGTGCTTTGAGATCATGAAGATGTGCAGAAAATTCTAAATATTTTGTTTGTGACTATTACAGATTTTGTGTTACTTTAGCAACTTGGTGACATGAAAATGAACAAAGATATCTCTAAGAACAGAATTTCTGAAATTATTTAAAGATGTAGTTGAATAAAGTCTGTATAATAGAAATGTAGATATGATCTCCAGAAGAAATCTGAGTCTAGAATTTCAGATGGAGACATTCTGGTTTTAGAGGTGCAATTACTAATGAAGATGTAGTTTTCAGAGTAGGGGAGAGGGGAGGATATATTCACAAACAATGCATTCTGTAGAAATTGCAACTTAACAGAAACTTGTTGTGGACTTAATTTTTCAGTCAGAAATAGCATTAAAAGGTTTGTTTTAATATTCTGAGGGGAAAATTTTGTTTTCTAGCTTGATTTTCAGGTGTTTTATTACTGAGTGAGTACAAAACTGTTCATGACCTTCAGCTGCAATGACTCAAAAACTAGTGTTTGAGTTGTATGTTGAATATATTGCACCAAAAGCATTAAGCTAGTACACACACACACACACACATATATATATATATATATGGATAAAATAAGCCTATTTTTCAAGTGTTGGCAACAGAGAAAGAATATTGAATTGATATAAAGGTTCTGATTTCCACAGGGAATCTCATCCCTAGCAGAAGTGTGGCTGGCACAGTGGACAGGAAATGAAGGAGGGCAGTAGGTATGTGCCCTTTCCTACTTGGATGTAAATTGCATCTCTCTCTTTGAAATCCATCTGTCAGGTGATGAGAAGGAGGATGGAGCTGATCACTGTGTTGTGTGATAGAAACTTCAATAGTGTGTACTTGACCAGACTTGAGGTGGGTTAGAGTTTGGATAGCTCTATCTATTAATAAGGATGTGTCTGGCTGCCAGTAATGCCATTTTTGCTTTATCAAAGTGCCTTCATAAAGGAACAAATCTGGGTAAAAGTGTATCTTGGGGCTACTTGTGAAACTGTTGAGAATACATTTCAGAAACTCAGCTCCAAGTGTTTGATTCTGCAAGGCAAGGTGCAGTATCCCTTGCTGATACCGAATACTTACCTGCAGTTCTAGTTGGATATATGAAAGAAGTTACTAGCTGAAATTTGTTCCCTTCCCACTTCCTTTCTCTCCCTACCTTTTTTTCTCAACCACAAAAGACGTATTTTCAAAAACCATTTGCTTAGCAAAATCAGAAGCTTTTCTCAGAATTCTGAGAAGAAAAGCACAATGCTTTGACCTTTATGTGTAAGAAGAGGAGGTGCCAAGATACCAGATGCTTTGAGGGAAGAGAGAGGACAAATCTGAAGACTGCTGACAGAGGAAAACTGATGTCCAGGATAGTGAACTATCTTAGCTTTCTGACCATTTGATGTACCTTAGGGCAACTGCCAAGCTGGCTCAGCTCAAAGACCAGTGTGCCAAGGGTCCAGATGCTATTGTTGCAAAATTATTCCCAAAGTTGGCATCTCTGTCCTGTGGAAGTAATCCTACAAGAAGTATCAGAAGGACAGTGTGGTATGGTGAGTAAATGGTGCATCAGCGTTGCCCTAAAATCTGCATAACCAATTAGTGCAATTTTATTGTCCCAACAGGTATAAGAGATTTAAGATAATAAATTACACAAAAGCACAGGAGTCCTTTTGCACAGTCCTGGTGTATACAGTGCTTTCAGGGATGGCTGTGCTTCCAGCTGTTCAGGTTCTGGTGCCTCACAGTAAGATGGCAGGAGCAGTAGTTTAAGAACCACCATACAGAAAAAAATCCAAGAGATGAACAGCTGAAGTATAATCAGTGCTTGCTTACCACTAGCTGTGCTATTTTATTGGATGTCTTGAAGTTTTTATCGATAATGGTTGGAGTTTTTTTCGCAGGAAATAGAAACTTGACTTTAAATAAGATACTTGAGCTGTCTTCTCATATATGAAGACTCCCATACCACTTTATGTTGCATTTTTAAAGTAACCTAATTGTCTGAATACTACATATTAATCATACCAAGTAATTATTTTTGTGTGCATAATCAAGTTATAACTTGCATATTTATATAGACAGTCACTGCATTTTTAATGTGCAGTGTGCATTTATTAAATTAAAATGTACTTCTCACTGTATGAAAATGTAACTCTTCCTCTGGTCTATCCTCTAGTATGGATTGAGATATAACTCCCTTAAACATTGGTGTGGACTTGGTGCAAGGAAGTATCAATCATGTAGAGACTGTCTTTCCACATAATTGCACATTATATATTTTGTCAGTGATAGAAAAGAAAATAGAGTGTAGAGTGTCTTTGAAGATTACAGAAACTTCAAAAAACTGCCATGTGCACAAATACCTCTCTTTTCTTCCTTTCTCTGATGACTGGAGATACAGTACCACATTGTTCTCTCTGTCTGATGGCCTTTCAAAACTTAAATAATAGATATTCCCACAAAATTGACATTTGGATCAAAGTGAAGCAAGTCATTTCTTTTCCACCATTGAGCAAGCCAGGGTTCCTTAAGATGTCAGTATATCTTTTGAAACATACTATTCTGGTTTTTTAAAAATAAATTCCATTTCTTGAAATAACTGGGAATATGTAAGATATTTGTGATACATGGGATAATGCTCGGAAGAGCAAATATTAGGCATTGAATGCCAAGAGGAAAGGGTGAAAATATTGCAGTAGGGAATGATAGTGTAATAGTGATTATTCTCCCTGCACGTTTGTTGGAATACTTTGTGTCTTCAGAGGACCTTTTATTTAGCAGGAGCTCTGATTTATCTGCAAAGAGATAAGTCTAGGGTTAGAGCATTAGCATTTCAGCCTCTTCATCCAGTGGTCAAGAATGAAGGACCAGCAGCTTCTATCAATTCCAAGTGAACCCTGGAAAGGCAGCCAGCCTTCTCCTTTCTCCACTTTGTCCCCATTGTGTTATCAGGTGTGAATCTAGGCATAAGGCTGCTGCTGGGACTGCTGGTACAAGCTGGCCAGTGTGGGCACCTTTAGCCTGCTGGTGTCAGGAGGCAGACTGGCAGCCCTCTCCCCTCCACCCCTGGCTTTAAGAACATGTGTATATATATCAGAAAATAGAACTGCAATGCTGTAGAGACAAAGTGCTCTAATGGAAATAATGGCTTGGTATTATTTTTTACAAAAAGCTCTCCTGTTTAAATAGTGAAGGTATTATCTCTTCAGGGAGAAATCAATGCCTGGTCTTCGGCAAAAATGTCAGCTTCTCTCTCACTGAATGGGCCATGTCTGAAACACACTGCTGCTCAGGGAGGATGCAATCCTCTTAGAAGGCAGACATTCTGCTGGTCTTGAGTTTCAGCAGTGCACTCAGGAGCTTTTAGTTTGTACATGAAAAGCTAACTGGCAGCGGCTTCTGCGCAGGAGGACTGGATGTAATTGGATTTACTGTCAAGTAGGACGTAGGTAAGGTCTTTAGAAGGAGCTAAAAGGCTGGTGTATAAGATGAAACATCACAAGATTAATGTATATTTCTCTATTTCCTTGCATTATAAATCCTTTCGGCCTTTTCGTGGAACTTGTGAGGCTTTGTGCAGTGAGGGTGAGGGAGGATTGAGGTGGTAGGAGGGGATGGACAGAGAATGCTCTGCTCTGGAGTGTGAGGGAAGGGGCAGAGTACAGGGCTCCTCTTGGATCTCAGTGAGAAAGGCCCAATAACGAACAGCTTAATAAAATAGCTGTTTCAATAATATAAAATGAACAGAAGAATACAGATAGCAAGTAAACCATACGTCCCTTCAGATCCTGGGTACCCTGTGTTTGTGGAGCATCGGGTCCGTTTTCCGACGGTGCCACACAGATGCTGGCTGTGGAGGCGTTCCCTTGTCTTGGTCATTCAAGCTGCTTTATGATTTCCTATCAAGAAATCAACTCTGGTGATAATTTCTACTGTCAGACAGAAAGGAGGTTCACATCAGAACTTCTTGCAGCTCTTACTTACATGAGGGCAAGCAGGCAGTGTAATCCCTGTTACAGAGTGGGAATTGCCTGCAGGCTCCTCTGTTCCTACCAGCTAACTGGGTCTGTCCCGTGGCCAAGGTATTTGGGCATCACAGGCCTGGGCCTGCTTAGGGTATGTGGATCTTTGACTCCTTGATGTACTGTGGTCTCCTGGTTGGGATCAGTATGGGTGGTCTCCCAGACATGTTTTGGTGGCCATGGGGCCCTGCTAGTAGGTACTTGCCCAGCACAGTACAAGCTGCCTGCTCTGGATGCAGCTGCTTGAAAAATGCATCCAGGGTTTAGAGTGGGCATGTAGGATTGTGGAACAGAAGAGGAGCTGTGGTATAACACTACATAGCCACAACACTATACCTATATCCAGTTCATTGTCATAAATCATACATAAGTCATTGACATAAATCATCATTTATCTTGCAGAGGTGAGGACTCGCAGGGTGTTGTTTAGGTATGGTCAGCACATATCCCTCCTCTGCAGTACTAAAATAGAAGAGACTTTAAAAATGGTGCCTTTCTTTTCCTTCAAGGATCTTCCACCTTCCCTGAAAAGCAATTTACCTTTCCAAGGCTGGGACATCATGCCCTGCTATGGCTTTCTGGACAAACCCCCTGCCCCTGGAAGATCCCTGCCTCCACCTTCTCAGTTCTGCTTTAAGGGGGCCAGAGGGACAGTTTTGGAGTGTGGCCTCCTCCCTTCTGGCTTCTGGTTCTCTGAAGCTCTTGCCATAGTAGTTTACATGCAAAATGTGCTGTGTGCAGCCCAGTTACCTTAATTGCTTCTCTGTTCAGTGAATTGGCAGCTGGCAGTTTAGTTGTCAGCTCCTTTTTCTCTCATCTTTGTTATCTAAGGGATTTACATAAATATCCCAAGGCACTATGCTGTTGAATATGCTACATCAGGGTTTCTGATTTGTGAATATTAAAGGCTATTTTAATTCCTGAGTCTTGACAGTCTAGGGTTAGAACATTAGCAGTCAGACCATTTCCTGCGGGTCCACTGATGTCCCGCTGTCCTTCTCTGCATGTTTGTGAATCTGATGAATACAAAAGCATAGATGTACTGATGAGCTTCTGCAGTGTGTCAGTAAATATACTTTTTGCTACCTTAGGCCTGTGTGTGTGTCCTCCTTTCATTTCATTATGCTTTAAAGAACAGAAACCGCAGAACTTAAAAACAGGAGCCTCTTATTGACTTTCTGAATCCTTTTCTCTCTTTTGGAGTGCCAGCAGTGCTTTTTAATGCTTCTTAAAAGAAAAAGGATAACTGAGTTGCAAAGATAACTTACTACAACCCTGCAACTAGACTACCTGACTAAAAATTTAACGCAATAGTCAGAAAATCCAGAAATACAAAAACCCACTTGAAATTTAGACCCTCCAAAACTGAAAGTCCTAGCAGTGGAACAGCAGGAGCAAAGAGATTAGATTAAGTTGGGAAAGGGAATATTGTGGGTTCTGGGCTATATGAAGCTATAATAAACCCTTGAGTGTAGGTTTATGTAGAGCACATTTTCTTTTAAAAAGCGTAACTTTAGTATACTAAAACTATGGCTGTAATTTTTAAAATCTGTAATCAACATGCATCTTCTATTTATGAAAATGAAGTCTTTAGGACTTGCCTCTTTTAGCAGCATACCTGAAAATATTTTAGTAAACAAGGAAAATTAAGGCCATCTAAACAGATTACGGATCACTGAGTTACCCACCAAATTGAAGCTTTACTCTTTGATCAAAACTAAAATGTATGCAAAGGATTGTCTCTTTATCTCATAGTATGTGCTTTCAGTTTTGGCAGATACTGTAAAACAGTTCTTTCTTCTGAAAAGGCGCATCTAAAGAACTGGAATCGAATGCATTTTGAAAATGGGAAAAAATTGGCGTCTGGCCATTAAAATTCATGTAAATAGGTAATTTACTGAGGTCCATAGAACTTTAACAGCTTTCTTTTTCCTTATCATTGCCCCAGGTAACATCATGTATTCTGTATTGCACATCAAGTTCAACAGAAAGGAAATATCATGGTTCCAGACTTTGATTTTTGAAATATTTATTTGGTCAATTTTTTCACATTTTGTTGAATGAACTCAAGTCTTTGCATCACTTGCCATTCATTGTCTTTGTGATTGTTTTCTGCTGTTGATGAAGTGGCAAAGTTTTCTCTTCTGCATTTTATTCTGCTCCTACAAGACTGCACAGTACTTTGAAAAGTAAACAGGAAACAAGAAACAGGAGAATGACAAACTTGGGTTCGTTTGTGATTGCACTGTCATCAATACTAAGTCTCTGCTCTCGTGGATTACTAACTGGAGTGAATTTGTTGTAGAACAGAAATAAGTGTGCAAACATGTTTGTGCCACATGAATAGTGTTGAATGCAGAAAGATCTGTGTCTCTACTCCCCCCTTGCCCACCTGATGCTTTCTCAGGTGCCATCCTGTTGTGCACTGGGAATGTTTGAAGGCAGCTCTCACGGGAGATTGCGTTTTTGAAGCCTGTTGCTGCACTGGCTCAGTTGCTTTTGAATAGCAGCCCTGCAAAAACACCAGGCCAGTCTTACGTATCTGCATTTTCAAGATGACATTTTGCCAGCAGTGGATCAAGTTATTGCTTTGTGGATCAAAGCAGTAGTAGTGGGTCCTGTAAGTACTATTTCAGCTGCTTGCAGAACTGCTGGAGTGGAAGCCATCTGTGCTCTGTAGTATGGCCCTCTCGCAGAGGGGTGTGTGGCAACAGAGTTTGAACATACTCAGCTGATTCTGTTACTGGCAATTTTCTCCCACTGAGAGAGAGCAGAGAGGCCCTGGCACCTGTCCCCAGCAGTGTCTGGATGGCAGAGACCTCGGATGCTCTGCAGGGTGGATGGTGCCCATAGAGATGGGTGACCTTATCCTGGGTGATTTATTTCAGGTTGCAAGTTATTCAGGTACCAGGGATCTTCTTTCTGGAGAAGAGGACAAGAAGCTGTAATTACTCAGCATTTTGGCAGAAGAGGTTGCTGGAGCTGTTTGGAGAGTGTCAGTCTGATGGCTCTTTTGCTGCTGACAATTCTGGAGTTGGGAATTTCATAGCAATGCATGTGAGAAGCTCTGCTTTATGTGGTGCTCAAAAGAAGGTCACCTATACAAAATCCTATCACGCTTTATTCAAATGGCCTTGCTCCATCATGGGGTTGTCACACGGGTCAAGGGATGTGTGTCCATATATTTTAGCTTTTTAGTTTTGCATCAACAGGAGGCGCTGCTGCTTTCCTCCCCATCTCCGAAATAGTCAATATGAAAAAGTTAGAAGACTGCTGAACAGCTACTTCTGATTTGCTGCAGGATACGGGTCATAGAAATATAGAAATGTCATCACTGTGTCTTTTGCAAATCTTGCCACTCTCAGAGTTGTAGGATGTACAATATTTTCTTTTTTGCTGATGGGAAGCATGAAAATGCAGTGATGGAAGGGTGTAGATATGCATGAGCTGACATAGTCTGGTGCATGGGGTTTGTGAGTGTGCTGAAATGAATTTGTTTTCATCTGACAATGAGCTAGGCAAAGATCTCAGTCTTTCTCTTTGTACATTTCATCTGCAGCTCTGTGGTGCTTCCTTGACTTCCATTATTAAATCTGCAGCATTTTAAGTGTTCAACTAATACAGACACGAAGGAGTTACTTTTTATAGTAGAATTCTGGAAAATTTACTGTGCAATAAAAGTACCATAAATCTTTACCCAAATAACCAGCCATAATAAAATTGACAAACTAGCAGTGGTGGATACAGATATATTTGCAAGGCATCTCCTTCTGTTCTGAGATTTTTTATTTCATGATTTGTCTGCAGCATGCTACCTATGCTGTTGGGGATGGTAATTTCTGTAGTGTGATGATAAACAAGACTCATTGGCCAAAGAGAGGTCCCTTTGACATTGCTATGGTGAATGTACTTCATCACAGTCTTCTTGTGAATTGCTGTCAAATAGCTTAGCTTATATGAAGCATGAATGATGTGCTGGAAAGATTAATTTTGTCAGGTATACCTATGACAAGGGTAACTAGCATCTCAGAAGGGAGAGTTTACAAGCACTTGCATGATTAGCCCAATCATCTTCTTTCATAATTAATTCTGTTTATTCATGGATGAAGCTGTGATATCTGTCTGGAACCAGGAAGTTAATCTCTGATAGCCATAATGAAAAATAAAATTACTCTTCCAGAGCCACCATCATTTTCTGTGACGAATGTCATCTTAAGTCTTTAGAATCCTGATGGTATTGTGAATGCACGTGTGTTTATAATCTATGTGATTATGGAGTTGTTTTTTTTTCTTTCTAGTTAAACCTCTGAGTACTACCCTTTTCAGTGCATGTGTTTTGCAATACTTTTAAGGAAAGGAGGACCATGTTGAGTCCACTGACTGAATTCTCTTTGAGTGTGCATCTTAACAGGACAGGTATTTTTGTGTTATGGAAAAAGACCTCAGATTTTACTAGGCAAGACTGTTTATCTTGAATTTGTTAGAATTGGATTCTGATGGTGGATAGCTGGCAAGAGCATATACACATACACCCTAGTTTTCCTTCTAGAGTTGAGAATCTTTCTTATAATGGTTGGTAAATTAACATCATTACTATTAATATTAATTGCATGGATGTGTGTATTAAGTGACCTTGAGAATACACTGAGATTTGCTAATGCCTCTGGGATGCTGTATAGTAAAACAGAGGGAAAGACTCTGATCAGTTTATTATTTTTTCCTAGCACTGTCTTCTGCTGGAGACCTTTAAAATAGTTTAAGTTAAAATCAAATGGTGCTTCGAACAGTTCAGACTTTAACATCTCAGATTTAAGTTTTCTGTGTGGTTTTGGTTTTTGGTAAGTCTTGTAGATTTTATAGAACCACCATTTCTAAAGTGCATGGGTTTTTTTCATATGCAACTTTCCACTTCTGTTCATGGCTCATCTTTGTCTCTTTATGCTTTCTGCTACATCTGGATTTCTTTTAAATCTCTCATCTACTTTGTCAGCTTCAGGAAGTGAATCAGTGTCCTCAATGGATGATAAACTGCTTATGGTGAACTATGCCCATTTTTTAATTGAGGGATTATCAGCATATTTGGTAACTTTTTTAGACTAGTATAAAATACAAAAATTCTTTAATCACTTCTTTGCTTTTTTGTTTAATACAGAGATAAAAAAATGTCTTAAGATAATGATAATTCCTTGCATTTTCATAGTTATATATGAATAGTCCTTAGTTTCTGATGAAATTCGTAAGTTTTACATAAACAATTGTTAGACAATTGTAAATTCAACCTCTTGAAAATTATTATATGGAAGTAAGGTAGTATGTGTGTTATGATGTTAGCTATTGAAAATTAACGATGCACCTGCCAATGGTAACCCAATTTGACAAAATAATTGCTTTCAGTGTTTGACTTAAAATTTTACTATTTTAAAACCCCATTTATTCTGCTATACCATCTATGTATAGAGATCCTAGGTGCTGTCCTCTAAGAAGGAATAGGTAAAGACTATTGTTCATTAATAATATAATGATTCAGTGAGAATAAAAAGATAATAAGTGGGTTATAGCTAAATGACTAAAGATATGAAGCAAAATAGAATTTTGGCTTGGAAGAAATTTGCATGGAATATGACAAGGATAGAATTCATGGAAAACAGTATGTGTAAAACAATAAAAGAGAGACAGGGAACATAGGAGCATCTTGAATGTGTTTAAGTCCTAAATAAACCTTCTGAATATTTATTCCCGATTTTTAAAAAATCCTTACCTAAAAGCTATCTTTTTTTTTTCTCCTCTTATTATTCTCCACACATGGTGAAACTCCCACCTTGAGTGGGTGTTTGCTCACTTTTCCCTACCAAACAACTTAGCAAAATCTTAGAGCCACAGATTTCCTTGAGGCAGTGTTTGGGGTCTGGTTTGCCTCCTTTAAGAATTGTTTCTAATTGTAGCCCTCATCCTGTGGAGATGTAGGGTTGGCTTTCATAGGGACATGTCATGAAGGTGCAGAAACAACCAACATTCACTTTGCTATTTTGCAAGTCTGGTTTCTAAAATCCTCTGTTTTCCCCTGAAAGTTAAGGTGATCAAACTCTTACCATGACCTTGTGATTATCTTTTTCTCCCTTTTTCCTCTTCCATGGGATCTCTTTCGTCCTACTTGTTTATACATACCATCCTTCAATTCTTTTCTGGATGGGAAAGAGACAATCATTTTCTTAATACAGGTACTTACTCTTCTCAAAAGTAGGATTAACTGCTGTTCCAGTTATTCAGTGTTTAGGAAGATTCCTGCATGATACTGCTGTGCCCTGAACTTAATGAAATAGCATCAAAATATACTGGGATGTTACTACTAATAAAAATTCAGGTTGTTGAGGCACAGAATGCCTGTAATATATTTCGTGGCTCAAAGGATGGTGTGTATGTGTTGCTGATGTATCAACTGCTGTATCAGCCTATCAACTGGGTTGTAGGCAAAAGTGATTCATAGCTGTATGGGAGCTGCAGGAATGAGCATTTCCACGCAGCAGCTGCATGAAATCAAGAGCTGGCCCCGTGGTTCAGCTGAGTGACCACACGGGCAACTGCTGCTGATTTAAGTGGTGGGAGTGACCTGATTTGGCACTGCCTGAAACATGAGGCTGGTGGTCGTGCATGAGGTGTGTGAAGGAGCAGGTGGGAGGGAGGGAGGCATGCAGCTGGGCCATCTTGTGCTGTGGATGCTGAGAGCTGGTGCTGTGCCACTGCCGTGTTGAGGAAGGTGTGAAGGAAAACTGCTGTATGCATTCCCTGGCTGTCAGAAAGCTGTGGCCCATAGTGGTTTAACTGTGGTGCCTAGAACGACAGTGACTGTGTTGTGGCTTATAACTTACCCAGGGTAAGCCTGGCATTCTCAGGCTTGCTGCTGGCCCTAAACATGGAAAGAAGATAGTACATGAGAAACAGCTCCTTCTCCCTTCATTTGGTGGAGTTTGGTTGACTGGCTTGTTTGTCCTTGTTACTACTTTTTGTAAGGGAAGAATGGTAGCCATACTTCAGGTTGATGATCAGATTCATTAAATTCAAAGAGATTTTTATTACTGACCTCAGTGTAGCCAGCTAACTGTGTTATCCCCTGCTCTGGGGACTCAGCTAATAGCTTCTTGAGTAACAGGAGACATGGTCATACTTTTCAGAGAGAAGATTGTTAGGCATCATCTGCTGTTAATGTGGAATGTGAGCAAATCATTCAATGCTGTCTTATAAACTGCTCACAGCCATATTCAAATCAATTTCAGTGCTTAATTTTTCTATGTGCCATGCTTCCTGTCCAGAGCAATGGTCAATAATAATGTACAAGGGAGATAATTTTCAGCAGTATTAGATGGGATCAGCTACATAAAAGAAATGTCTATTAATGCAGAGATTTTGAGTTAAGTTAAAAAGCAGCTGTGTTGACACATGTGAAGATGAATGCAGAGGAATAGATTAGTCTCAATTACCTAATTGCATCTAATGAAGTTCAGAATATTTTGGTTTCATTACAGAGTAATTATTTTAATTGCAAAGTTAATTTTTTCTGGTCATGAAAAGGAGAAATGTTAATATCTCTTTATATTGTTGTACAGACCACTTTCTGCTTCTGAACAGATCAACTTTCTAAAAAAAATAAGACTCTATATTCAGCAGCAGAAGTATGATGAAGCGGTAAGTCTGTTTTTGCTATATGCAAATACTTTGTTTTCTTTAAATTGAAATTAACTGAGAAATAAAACTTTTTTCCTTCCTTATGATGCACATCTCATTAACTCAAAACGCCACTGTAAGTCTTCAAAATTTTACATTTTGATGCCAGTTCTAATAAATAATACTGACTTGCTGTATTTTTTCTCATACTTCTTAAACTATTTGTTACTGTTTCATAGTATAATGACACAGTGTGTTTTTATTTTCCACACTAGAAAAGGGTAAATTGAGAGAGAAACTGAGGAATGTAGTTCATGTTTGCACTATGTAGACTGCTAGTTGCATGAAAAAAAGTGTGGTATCTTGCTCCATCATACATTCTGCTTTACCTGATCTTTTTTTTTTACCTGAACCATCTGTTCTTGGTTTTACTTTCACATTTCACTGTGTCAGACTGGAAGCCATACATGAAATTATGCTTTTCAGTTCCGGTATTACTTTCCTAAGCATTTGCTAACGCTCACTGTGTTACAGGGTACTTGATGGTTGCAGTTCACCAGTTCTTGTATTCTGATGTTCAGAGAAAGAATTTGTAGAGCTAAATTATACCAAGAAGTCTTTCATTTTAACAGATTTAGTTTGGTCATTGACTTCTGTGTTAAAAAGTCTGAAAATACTGAATATGTAAGATTATATTTAACCTGTCAGGTGCATGGAAGAATTCCATTATGTGTTAGGGTTCAGTTATTTTTTCCTAATATGATTCTTAGGGTAATAAATTACTATTTTATGCACAGGACAGCTAAATCTATTTTATACCTTTTTACTTGCTTTTTTGTAAATTGGAAACTGTTCAACTTAAATAAATTGATCTATTTTGCTGTGGGAGAACATTCTCTTTTTTGTTTCCTAATACGTCTACTTAGCTGTCACATTTACTGATAGGAGACATTTTATACATTTCAGGAGTAGAACCTGCGATTTTGTATTGTTGCTTAATGTAAATTTTACTCCTTGTTCATTTGAGTGCCCCAGATGTTCAAGTTCACTCTTGATCACTCACTCATCAGACTTGTGCCTGTGCCCTGGTTATCCTCAGCATCCTGTATTGCAGTGCCAGAAGGTTCTTAGATTCCCAGAGCCTGGGGTGTGGATGATTCTTTGCCTGAAGCTTGCAACTCTTTGCATTGCAAATATGCACTCATAATTGTATAGAATAGATGTTTTTTGGGGTGAGTTTGCCCACTGACAGAGTAGTGATCTCTTCAGTAGCTGCTGTACCTTTTTCTGTTGTGGTTGTTGTTGTTGAATCCCAACTGGATACCTGCCCATATAAAAAAAGCTTGATTGTGTATGTTCAGCTTGTTACTGTAGTCTTCCAGATCACATGGATGTGCTTCCCATCTTTGAGTAAATCACAGGGGTCAGCACACCCAAATGACTCAGTGGGGAAAACTCAGGGTCTTTATCATGGTGTCTCACCAATGGAGGTACTGAGCGAGGGGGCCTGTGATTCGACTGGGTACGACCCTTCTTGTTTCCAAATGAATTACGTCCTGAGAGCTACAAGCAGCTGCTTTGTAAATGTGTCTGGGACTCCAGTTTAGTCTCTGAATTCACTGCTGGTGCTTGCAGTAGCAGGTACTACTGAAGTGGAGGACATCAAACCCCAGGCAGGGAATACTGCAGGCTGTGGAGAGTTATGGTGTTTCAGCTGCATCCATTATCCTCTCCCTGTGTAAATGTGCCTTCAGAAGCACATGACTGTTTTTTAAGGGGGTAACTTACACTGGAATAGGTACAGTCAAATGCTTGTGGGAAAACCAAATGGCCTGCTTGGTAGTAGGTGGTGTTTCAAGTGTGCTATCTCTGTGGCTTTCACCTTCTAACCACTGTCATGGCCAGGGAGGATGGTGAAGGAGCCAGATGATGGTTGACTTAATATCCAGCAGGAGTCCCAAGCAGTGTGTACTCCAGCAGTTGGTGCTGGCCAAAACATGGTCTCTTAGCATGGAGAGGACACATGTGCCAGCAGTGGTGGAACTGCTTGACAGCTCCAGTTACTGTGAATTAGGTTGATTTGTGGAATGAGGAGCTCACACTCTTCTAATACATTACTTAAATGTTTTGTCTGCCTCCAGGTATCCCTGTGCAAAACCCTGATTGACCTTGCTTTGGAAGGCTTGTCTTACTACCATACGTACGATAGATTATTCCTGGGTCTAAGTATTGCAATGGGTTTTGTGGGCTGGACGACTTATGTGATTTTGGTCATTATCAAGGCCCATACCAATTTGACCAAGACTGTCCCAACTAATAAAAAGGTAGGTTGGAAGCATTCAATTATTTTTTTTTTCTATCAGTTTTCAGTATTATACATATGCTAAGTGACTCTGTGCAGGATAAATTGAATACCTTATATTTCTTTTGACTTAATGTGGAAACTGGCAAGGTGTTGAGTTTTCCAGCTACTGTAATCCTGTGTGGTGTTGCTGTTAAGTCCATTGATTAGGATCAGTATTCCTGAGATATGTATGTCTGAGTGTGCAATACTGTGCTTCCTCAGTTTTTCTTCCTACAGCTGTCCATTTGAGATGCTAATGCAAGTGTGAGAAAACTTAGCGATTTAAAACTATTAAAGGGTCTGTCTTTAACCAGGTTTAGTTTTCCCAGGTTTAATTAACCAGGTTTAATTTTCAGTATTAACAGCACTCTGTTGTAATAATAATTGTTTGGAAGAATACAGATTTCAGGCTTCCAGTTTCATTGATGTTTCTTCACTGTAAGGCCAAAAAAACCCCTGGCATGTAAATTATTTTATTCCTGCTGTCTTTGGCAATTTTACATCTGTTCTCAGAAACAGTACAGTTCAGTCATGGCATTTTTAAAATGTATGGCCTGTTTTGATAGAAGGTGAGCAGTGGTTTCACAGAACAGTGTGCTCTCTTGCTCTTTGTGATTTGCAAGTGTGCAGCAGAAGACATCAAAGATGAAGGAAGCTCTTTTTGGCAAGATTATTACGGTTTGATTTTTCATGAAGTATAAAATCCTAAGAATTTCTTTTCAGTCATTCATCAGGAAAAGAGAGACATCAAAAAGGTGAATAGGCAAAAAGTTAGCATTTCACTAGAGAAGGGTTAAAGCATTTGGGGGAGGGGAAATTCTCCCAAACTTCAAGAATTTGTTTCTGAATAAAAGGAATTGTTTCATTTTGTAATGTAGGTCACAATGAGCACTCACTTAACATCTTTACTGCCTTCAATATATTACCCTGAGAAAATTTCTATCATGCTATCTTGAGGTTTTTACTACTGGCTGAAATGAGATAGTCTTGACCTTTAGTGAAAATGCTCAAACAAAATTAAAATGGAAAATATTCATAAGTGCTGTACTGCATGATTTAGTTTCTTTCATCAAGTAACTGAGAGGAAATAATCCAGGATGCATGTTATGTTAGATACAAACAAAATAATTACAATAAGTAGGCTGAGTATCAGGCATATTAATAACTACATTAAGGAAAAATTTGCATTCTTAGTTGATATGGATTTTAATTTCGTATATTGATTTTACTTGTTGAAAGCAAATTTATGCTAGTGACACTGGCAGGAAAAAAGGTTAGATTTCGTAGTTCTTTGTCTATAGAATTTCTCTTTCTTCAGTTTTCATAAGAGGCCCTTTTCTGTAGGAACCTTTTTTTGT
This sequence comes from Promerops cafer, assembly GCA_013398275.1. NCBI lineage: Eukaryota > Metazoa > Chordata > Aves > Passeriformes > Nectariniidae > Promerops > Promerops cafer. The sequence goes on along the minus strand of VZSE01003443.1, from coordinate 2,886,503 downwards.
GTTCATAAATACTCAGAGAATCACAATGTGGGGCTAATGCTTCATATATGGAAGTTATTTGGTTTATAGCTTATATTGGAGCAACTTAAAGAAATTTGCTGAGAGACTAATCTACCATTGACAAATAGTCTCCTGCAAAGTACACCCTTATAAAATCAAGAAGCCTCTGAGTAATGAAACTGCATATCCTGTATATATCATCTTTAAAAGTTTTTGGCTTGTTATGCTGCATATGAAAAAACCTTTTTTTTCTTTTGGTGTAGAATGTTGTTTTGCTTAGCAAGAAGTATAACCTTTAAATTGATTTTAAACATTCACAGAAAGGCAAATCTCGGTTTTGCTTCCAGTGCATGACTGACTATATTGGACTCTATAATATTTATGTCGCTATATGGAATAAAATGTTGATTGTGTGTGTTCATTCAGTGATAAATTATACTGTGTGTATATCATATATATGCATATTCATTCTGTCTATATGTCAGCAAATGAAAAATTTAAAACTAATAAAGCAAAATTGCCCTAGGTCAGCTTTCTCTGACATATCTTTTCTTAGTCTAATGGTATATCCTAGCAAAAATTCTATTTTAAAAATCCTTTAGAGCTTACATTTGCTGTCGGTTTAGATCAAGGCAGTTGTACATCAGTTACAGGGAGGGGGAGCCAGAAAAGATGTTAATCCATCTAGGTGAACTGCAAGCTGATTGTCTCTTCTTCTCAGCATATTTAACCAAGTTGTGTATCTGTCTACCTAACTCTTCCAAAAAACTAGCATTTGCACAGAAGGAAACAGTGTCTTTGTCATTACCTACACTAAAGCTGCCTTTGCTGTGTCAAGCTGTAATACATATAGATAAAATTGTTTATTTAAAACTTGTACACAATCTTCCCTTACCAGTAATTCTTCTGATATTTGAATGTCCCTGAATAAAGAAGAATAGTTCAACGACCTATGAATGGCAGATGCAGAGTGACTGTTTAATGCTTCTCTTTGCACAAACAAGAGATTTCTGCTGTCTGCTGATTAAGGACTGACCTGCCTATCTGAGATTACCCATTTTAAAATTTTCCTTCTCTCTTTGATGTTTCTCCTTAAGAGTGCTCTCAGTCTGAGAATGTTTCTTTGAGTACATAATGTTCTAATCTTATATCTGTTTTTTTTTCAAAGAAAAGTCCAAAGCAGTACCTGTAGGTTAAGATGAAATATCCTAACAGTAGTGGCTATGCTACCTTTTAGGGCCGTGGAACACTAGTCCTCTGTTGTATTTTGAAATTGTGGGTTCTTTGAAGAAGGCAGTTGCTCCTGTGGAAGGTTGGTCACAAGCCTCTGTTTGTAGCTGTTCCTAGATCTTGAATAGTTGTGGTTTTTTTTCTGGTAGGAGTTAATGCTTAATATTTTAATTTAATTAGTTCTCTTACAGATGTCTCAAGCAGGAGGAGGAAATGTGCTGATGGAATTTTCATTAAATGCTTTGACTGTAAGGCTATGAACTTGAACTCAGTTGGTTATATTCCAAGTCTGTTTCTAGAATCTAAATTTGAGATTTCTTTTTCCCAACCCCTTAGCATCTCTGGCTTCAGATGGATTCCAAGTATCCATTGAACATAAATAACATTTCATATATTGGGCCTCCAGATTGTACAAGTGTGTCTTTCTCATGCAGGTTTTACTGAAGGACCTTATGGAGAGACACAGTGAGAATTAGATCTTCAAATCCTACTGTTGTTTTTTTTAATCTGCTGACAAATTTGTCTAGAATTGTGTAGAGACACATGGCAGCTTGTGTGGCTGTGTTAAAACAGCATTTGTTTTACTGTGTAACTAACAAATGGAAAAGAGTGTAGTTTAAAACATTTTATTGCTGTTTACAAGAATGTTTGTCCAAACGTTTGTATTTCAGAAATCTACTGTTCTCTTCTATGGTTTTGCCTCTGCTGGAATGATAATAGCTTTTTTCCTGTTGATTCAAACTTGTCCTTGGACATACTATATATACTGTCTCTTGCCAGTGCCAGTATGGTATGCAGTTGTGAAAGAGTAAGTAAAGAATGCAATTTATTACTACTGTTTTATAAGACCAAGTCTGGACTTCCTTTTTGTAGAGAATTAAATTTTTCGCATAAATTTGGGAGAAAAGGTTAGGTACAATTCTGTTAAACTTCCTTAGGTGTTTCCTGAGACATTCCAAAGGACTCTGGTTTATATTTCAGTTGATGTAATGAGTAGTGTCCAAACTGACTGATACAGCTGCCAATTCTAGAAGATATCTTTTCTATTAGCAAAAATAAATTAAACTATTTCCATGAAAACATATGTTTAGTACTTTTGTAACTGTTGCAAAAGATGGCTAAAATCTTTGCAAATACCTGTAGCAGGTGACTTATTTTGCAAAATGATCCTGCAAAGTGTCAAGTCTGTGGAACAGCAGCTACTTCTGGGGAACACATGCTGGTCATGTTGAGGAATGTGCTCCCATATTGAAATATATTCGTCTTGTTTGGGTCTGCTTTTACTCCGGGCCCACAAATACTTGTTATCTTCTGATTCCTTTTACTTTCCTGATCTACTGGCAATTTGTAGATACCAACTCAGTATTATTCAGAGAAAATGAGACCAACTGCAGTTAGATAATGAGCTGTCTCATAAAGCACAGGAAAAGCTAACAAGGAAGGTTTTTCTCTCTCTAAAGCTCCTGAATGTTTCATCAGTTATGACAGACATGAAGCACAACATAACCAAAAATATTCATATACTTAGAGTCAATTTGGGTAGTGAATCATCTGAAGCTTGTCCAAACAGTGGCAAAGATGTGCCAAATATGGGAGGAAAAAAGCTGGAGCATTTTATTGTAGATTTTCTATCAAGTAAAACTGGGCAGAAGGATCATCTGGTCATCAACCATGGGGTCTAGGCAGGACCAGCAATACTTGTAACTTTTTTTCTGCTCTGACCCCATGCTTGCCCTGTAAAGGTAAAATGCTATGTTATTTCTGTTTTGTGTTTTTTTTTTTTTTTTAATGAATGTTATCTTGTTCCATCATTTTGAACAGAATTCCTGTCATTCAAGACCTTGCCACAAATGTTTTTTCATTTTATATTGGTCAATCTATAGGATTCCTCTTGGTTTGTATCCTGGCAATTGAAATACTAGTAAGTATTTTATCCTTATGTATCAGTGTATATCATTTCTTGTATTCTAAATCTTTGAGGAATTAATGTGTTTGATTTTCAGTCCTTTCTTGGATTTTTTTTTTTTTAATTAGGTCTTCAGCTTTTTCTACCGCTCTGCCCTTACTGTTGGTCTTCTTGTCTTTGCTGGCTGGCCAGTGATCACTCAGCTGTGGATTCAAGCTAAGGTATTGTATTGCTTTGGTGAACAACTGGGTTGCATCTTAGGATGTTGGGAATCCTTTGGAATGCTGCTTTAGATTCTTATTCAGTTATGCTCTTTTTCCCATCTCTGTCATAAGCTGCCTGTAGCAAAGCAAGGGAATTTGATATGATCTGGCTAGATATGTTATACAGCAGAAGTAATAAGAGTGCTTGAGAGTTTTGGGGTGTCTATGGGTTAGCTGTCAGTTGTCTGTTCCTGATGACTAAAATCATGTGACTCAGGCATATGAAATAAGCATCATTTATCAAACAGTTCCAGTGACTGTGGTGTTGATCTGTACGATTGGTGAAAGTGTCACTGTTTAACTAATATGATCATTTATTAGAGAAAAATGTTGAAGATAATGGAAAGGCAGTTGTCAACTCATTATTGCCTGCAATCAGCTGGGACACACTGTTCCTCAGAGGCAGCTTTCTGTATTGTTTTTCCTTGGAAAAAAACTCCACTTTCATGAAGTGGCACGATATTTCATTTAAGAGGCATTTCTTCCATTAATTGATTCCAACATCTCTTATTTCAGGGGATACCTAAAACCTAGGGTTCTGGGATAGAGAAAAGGAGTCAAATTGCTAAGTCTTGCTGTCCAAGAACTGTCAAGATGGAGGCTTGTATTTGTTAATTTACAATTTTTTGTTCTAGTTGAGTAATCAAGTGACTTGTCTTAAAGCTGGACATGCTCAGATGCATGGATGATGTTTTGTAGAATGAAATTTCCTTTCAGGAATATGAATTTGACTAGAGCTTGAAAAATTTAAATGATACAGCTCTTAATGTTTTTAGTTAAATAAAACACCTGAGATAGAGGTTTTTTTTTTCCTCTTAGCTAAGAGTTTCGAGGGCCACTTAGATGATTTTGGTGGCTAAATCAAATGGCACATAGAGGCAAAGACTGGATAATGTTACCATATTCTCAGAGTATTCTCTCTCAATGCTGATTAATTAACTGCTGCAGCCTTTTGAGGTTATTAGTTTTATGCCTTCCTTCTATAAGGTCAATTGTCAGATTTCTGGTGCCTGCAATATGTGTGAAGGCCACACTTTGAGGAAGCATTTGTAAGTGTAAACTTAGCTTTAGTTATCATTGTCTCTGATGGGATTTTGACAGCTATATAAATGAAGTTCTTTTCTGTATTAAATTGAAGTGCTGTAATACCAATGAATCCATACTATTTTTTTTTAAAGCTAACTTTACTCCTTGATGCAGGGGCTTTGCTCATGGGAGATGCTAGTAGCTGTTAGTAGTTCAGTGAAGTATTTTTTTTATGATTAGACAATTGTCTATCCACATGACCTCCTTCTTCTTCTAGACAAAAGCATTGATCTGGACTCTCCTGTGTGTGCTCCTGGCAATATTTCCATTAATGCCTGTTGTCGGAAGAGAACCAAACATTCCTCTGGTGTAAGAATCTCATCTTGTTCTTTAAATTTTTTATTCCCTCTTTGATTCAAAATTTAGGCTGCCTTTTGGTATGTGTGAAGAGTTGCATTATTGAAAGCTGGCTGAGATGGGAGTTGAAATTTAGAGTTTAAATAACATGATTATAGACACCTCCATTATTCACTAATGAGGATGAGAATAGACTTTTAATTCTTTTGCCACATCCATTTGGTCTTTGTGTTATTCTGTAATTTCTTGTCAAGGGAAACATTTCTCACAATACAAAAATTTGCACATTTTACAGGAAAATAAAGGGGATCATTAAAAGAGAAGCTTCAGTGGGGTGCAAATATGGTCAACACCACTATCATATGTGAATAAGAATTTAGTCAAAAGCAATCTATTTTTGACAGCATCTCTCAGAATTTGTCCATCCAATTTTGAATAATCTGTCTTTGAATAGCACTCTGTACCTAATGAGATATTCAGGGAAATAAAACAAACAGGATAGGCAGAGCTCTCTTCTTCCTCTGTGTTTCCCTTGTCTCTTCTTTTTCCACTTCTGCTTCTCTGTCCTGAGCCTTCTTTTATGGTATAGCTTGTCTTTCTACCATTGCAGGTTTTTGCTTTTCTAGTACATCTTTGTTATCTGTCCCTCTCCTCTTGTGAGCCACTCTTTGGTCATAGGAGTGTTCTCTCATATCTTTGCAATCTAGGTGGTTGGCCTGCAGGGTTAGGCTTGTGGTCTCTTTGTAGTTACTGCAGAAAGAGTGAATTTACCCTAGGGTGCAATGGCTTCTGCTGGCTGGTAGAAGATACTGTGCCTCAGCAGAGCCAGGATGCCTGATCCTCAGTGAAATACGGGATTTGAGCAGTAACATGTGAGTGCAGGTAGAATTATGAGCCCAGATGTTTCCAAGATTATTGACATTCTGCCTCAATATTTTCCTCTGTGTTTTAAATCTGTCTGTTGAAAACCCTTCTTAGTCTCTATCCTTGCGCACATTAGAAATATTCAGCACAAATTTGCTTTGACTGTGTTACAGCCTCTCAGCTGTATATACACATGTATGTATTTCTGCTGGCCCAAACTGAGGTTTTTCTATCCTTTAGAACATATGTGCACAGCTTAGAAATCAAAATGGAATTAAATTACCTTCAGATCTTCCGCTCTGACACTTCTTTATGTTCACCTTGCCCAGGCCGTACATCTTTCTATTTATTCTTCTGATGAAACATTATACCTTTGAAACACTGTGTTTGTCTGAAACTTTTCAAGGGAGTTTGGAAACTGGAGAGGTTTGAAGCAGCAGTTAAAAATATATGTGATGCTTCAGGATGTTGCAGATAAGTTGATGCCTGGGGAGAAGATACAAGAGGGAGAAATGAGAAAGCCAGTGAGAAATAGGTGTTTATGTTCTTGGGCAGTGGTACTATCTGTCAAGTCAGGGCTTTTCAGTACATTAATAAAACTTGTAGAGTAGGAGCAGGGAGCCTCTGACTCAGCTCAGTCATAAAAAGGAAACATGGGGGTGAAAGCAGGGCTAGATGATCCAGGAGGGACCTGGAGACACTGAATATTCAGGATAGATAGGAAAGCCAGAACGATCCTGGGGTTGAATCTGGTGTGGGATGTCAAGTGCAACAAGACAGCATACAGTAGCAAAAGAAATTTTTGATAATGTTTTCTGAGATTTTATTGTTCTTTTGTTTGTTTTTGCAGAATAGCAGCTGGTTTGCTGACCCTCTTGATATCTTTCTTCTCGTTGGCATCTCTTCGTAAAAGTGAGAATAAGTACAGAGATAATGAAGATCTGAAAGTATATTTTTATCAGGTCAGTTGTTACTTTTCAGTAATTCTCAGTGTTAGAGGGTTTTTATGTGCCAATTTTTACCTACTTTCTAAGAACATGTTTCTACCAAGGCCACAATTTTCAGGAAAAAAATTATTGTTCCTAAGAGTTTCCTCCTTGGCTATTTCAAGAGCACCATGTGCACATATTTAAACATCATCATGCTGTGTTCCCAAAAGCCCATCCTGTGCATACTTATATTGCTTGATATATAGATGTGCATACAGATTTTGATGCTCTGCTTGGAGAGTTTGAGAGTTTGTCCTGCCTTTGGTCTGTGTTTATCACTTCCAGTGACCTTTGCAGTAGTTGCATGTGCACACTAAGGCTTGCTGGTTCAGGGGGCTGAACTAATTCCAGTTTCTGGCTGTAGAAAAACAATGTGAGACTGATACTGAGCTGGTTTTATGTTGGTTAAATCTTCTTTCAGGTGAATTACAGCTTTGTGAATTAGGTAGGTTTTTTCATGCTTGGAGCTAATTAAGTTCTAGAGAGCTTTAAGATTCTAATAATACTTTGCATGTCTGCTGTCCTCTTTTTTTAATTTTTCTTTTCCCCTCAACCTATTACAAGATAATAGTTTTATTTCAGGACCAGCTTTATCTGTTATGATTTAGTGTGTGCTGGAGTTTCTTGCTGAGCAAAGCAATGCACTCATTATATCAGTGATTTAGATATGGAACTCAAATTGGTTGAAAGGAGGAAGGGAAAGAGTAATAAATGCTTAAAATGGCTGTACCTGAGCATGAATGCATGGAAAATGTGGGGGGTGATGTCTCTTAATTTTTTCAGCCTACATGTTGAAAAGAGATGTCAGTTCCTTTCCTAAGCATTTAGAACATAAATTTCCAGTATATGCTCGGCAATGGATTTCTTGCTGGAATGCCTGAAAAAAGCTTACGCTGGGTGGGGAAGTGAGGGAGCAGCCCAGTAGGAGCTGGCCAACCTCAACTCACCACACAGCTGCTGCAGCATCTCATGATGATGAAGAAATTGGTCCATAGTAAAAAAGTAATGCCAGACTATTCTTGAGCAAACTTAAGAGAATCAGGAAATTCACTCAGTGAGTGATACATAATTAGATGAAAATCTTCTGCTTGCTTATTCCGGAAGTAACATCTTCATTTTCCTTCCAACTTTTAAGAGGATCATAAAGTTCCTCAAATTGCCCCTTAATCAGAAAATACTTTACAATAGTGACATCTAATTACTAGTCTCTATTTGAGTTTTGTTTCAGTACCTTAATTGGGAATGGAAAATACGGGATCCACCATACACATTTTGGGTAAGGAAAGGTTTGGGAGGTGAAATTATTCAGAAGTAGAGGGATAAAAGGACATGACAGAGGCATTATATGTATTTCTAAATAAATATCTTGTTTTGAGGTTAGGTTACATTTAGTTGCTTTGAAATGTACAGGAATACAAAAGGAAAATGCATATCAGGATACTGATATTTCTAGGCAACAGAATTCCCTAATTCTACTTTTATATTTTCCTTGGACTTGGACTTTTCTGTGGGAACAGGAAGGGGTACTCTTCAATAATGCTGATTTTGGAATCCTGAGTTTTGATTTACAACTCCCAGACAGTTTTAGAGATGAGATGAATCCCCTAGTCAGGGGAAAATACCTATTTTGCAGTGATGAACGGTGATCAGGCCACTGACATTCAAATGGGTAAGCACACTCAATCAGGTTCCTGCTCTGCATCTGACAAGGGATTTCTTAAAAGTAGGTTTTGCAGGTTCCCTGTAAGTGGTGTTTGGAGGCAGCCATCAAAGGTTATGCTTTCTTCTGATAATGCTGTTACTTAGTGTTAGGGGTCACTGATGAGTTAAGCCTAAGCCAACCTAACCAATTCTTTGATTCTGTGATCTCTGAGAGGTCGTTAAGGCTTCAGTAATGATGAAAACAGGAGTAATTAATAACCCATCAGCTAGACTGCTGCAGTGCTTACTGTATAATTTAATTTTTGCTGGAGAGAGCACCAGTTTCTCTTTGCCATCCACTTCAATGGTGATGTCCAGTTTCTGCCACATTACTGAAAACATGCTGTTCTCATTGGTTGATAACGTTGGACCGAGTTATTATTCCCAGGACGCTTGGACTTCGTGTGTGTCCAAGGTCATTTTATTAGTTTCCTCCTCTAAATATTGAGAATTATAGAATAGTTTTGGTTGGAAAAGACCTGTAGGGTCAAGTCCAGCTGTTAACCTAACACTGCCAAGATCACCACTAAACCATGTTCCTAAGTGCAACATGTCTTTTAAAATAGGAGAAGTGAACAGTAGGAATCCATGGCATTCTGGTGGAGCTAGGGGACAGGAAGGGTGTTTTCAACCAGCCTTGTGTGCAGCTGATGATGCTGGTTCTCCTGCCATTCTCCCTGTGGGTCCTTAGGATGTTTGATGCTTAGGAGAGCCCCCAGCCAGAGCTGCTGGCAGTGCTGGGACTGCAGGTGTCACCCTTGGTTTCTTCTTTGTAGCTGTGACCTACAGGTATGTGTATCTGAGACCAGCTCTTAAGTTGTTCAAGAATTATCTCTGAACATAGGAGAGGGTTGTGAAGGATGAAGGGAGACACATTCTTAGCTGTCCTTAACAATCTCTCTTTGCATCTCCAAGTTTCTTCTGCTCGGTTCCACAGTCCGAGAGGTGTTGGAAGCCAAGAGAAGTTTGAATGTTATTTAAAATGTGAACACAGATTCTCAAAAGCACATGCTGAGCCCTTCCCTGGACACTGGCATAGATTTAGCAGTAGTACATTGTGCTTACTAATGTTCCCAGGCCATCACAAGTCTTCCAAGGCACAGGATATATTATGGAGGATGACAAAGTCAGTGCAAAGTGACTTCACCGGTGTCTAGGGGATATCAGAGGTATTACCAGAGCTCATGACACTAAAAAGAACTTGATAAGATATATCAAAGGGCCTGAATACAGCAAAAGTGTCCAAAATAAACATCAGAGGTCTAAAAGGTCCAGTTCCCTGAGCTTTTGAATGCCTAATATTTTGACCTCGTTTATTGATGTCACAGAGAAATACAAGGTACATGTTCTCATGGTCTGAAATTAAATAGAAGCAGCAGATACTGTGAAAGAGCACCTGTGAAACTTGTAAAAAAAAAAAAATGCTGATGCTAAATGTATCCTCTGGGCTGATCCCACTAGGTATCACTGCAGTCTAGCAGGGAAATAGCAGCTATTCATATGGTACAAAGTGATGGATGTGAACGGTGTAGTTGCTGTGCACTAAAAAGCCACAACTGCAATTACATCTTGTAATGCAGTTTTAAAGCACGTGTTTGCAAAGTACTGTGCATGCTTGATTTGCCTTTTAGTGGAACTGCAGAGTTGTGAATAAATAGCAGTAATTGAAAACTTGGCTCAAGCATTTTCTTGGATAATTGTCACCTTTCAAAAATAACTGACTCATGGGGTAATTTTCGAAAGGTTTTTTGCATGTACTTGATGACTGAATGGTGTCTCTTGAATTAGTCAAAGAAAAAACCTCTCCAGCTTCTCTGCTTCTGCAAGGCAGAGGGCTCTGCTTGAGGTGGTTCAGTCAATTCAGCTGGGGGGCAAAAAACCCAACAACTTCTTTCCATCTCTTAAAAGCCACCTCCTGTTTGTTCTGCTGCTGCTTCTCTTCTTACAGGAGCCTTCCCCTTCTCCCTGTACCTGATTCTGCAGCAAAGCCAAAGGCTCTGCTTGGTCTTTGTGGCTGCTGTTTGAGGACAATTGCCCCTTGAAGGACTGGAGGGGTGTGTTTTCTGTGGTTTGCAGGAGTGTGTAAATAGTTACTCTTGACAAAGAGCATATCATGTCAAATCAGTGGTCCAGGTCACTTGTGTATACTATTTTAATATAGCACAAATAAATAATAAGAATGCTAATAAAAAGTAATCTAGACAGAAGTTTTAAAAAGCTGGTAATTGTAAGTTATAAAAAGTTATAAATTTTGACAGTCTTTGACTTCCTGTTCTTATGGTGATTCAGATGAGGTGTTTATGCAACTCTAAAGCATATTTACATATTTAGTATGGGGTGGCAGAGATCCATACATTAATTTTGTGTTTCATTGCCTGGTTTCTTCTTTCTAGATGTTCAGTGTTGCACTTTCGACATATGTTGTGGGCAGCACCCATAACAGTCTTAAGATCAAACAGGGATTACCTGTAATGAATCAAGTTATTAGCTGGATGACGCTAGGTAAGAAAATCTTCCCTCTCAAACTTTTGTGCTGGCAGTTTGTGGAGTCTGGGGTTGGGTGGGGGAGGTTGTCACTTTTTCATTCATATCTTATTTTCCTTTATCTGACTGCTGATAGTTCTTCTGTATGTTTGCTTTCTTAAGTGAGTTTTTTTAGAAAAAACTTTTTTTTTTAGTTAGTCTTCTAAAATATTATTCCTTTGTAAGTTTGTGATAAAGTGCAAATACGTTTGATTTACAAATAGCTTTATCTTTTATTTTGAATGTTCTGAATATTTTGAAGACCATTTTTAGGGATATAATGGCATAAATTCACTTTTTGTTTCACTTGGAGCCGGATATGTGTGATCTGAGATGTTCTGCCATCAATCCAGTTGAGCACAGGGAACTGACCAAAGGTTGTTGCTGTAATTCAAAGTAAACTTGAAGCTGCAGCAGATGGCAGTGACCCTTGGGGTGTGGAAGTGATTTTGAGAGCTGCCTTGCAAAATACCTGTGAAATAATGATGATCGTGTGTGTTTGATATCTGTTAGTATCTAATTATTAAAGAAAAAAGCAATTTGTAAGTCTATGAATTTTTCACCACTCAAAAATCTTAGTGTGATTCAACAGAGCAAATGGGATTGTTATTGAAGTTGTGGAATGCAGTGAAGCAATACCTTTCATATTTCAGCTGTAAAATAATTTCTATAGGGCTTGATTAGGAAATGTTAAGCATTGTTTATCCGTGAGTGATCTGAAATGCGGGATTTGTTTTAGAGCTAATCATATCCCATATGAAGTTTGATAGCAGCTTTTTGCTTCAAGTCGAGATCAGGAATTTAAACATAGCCTAATGAAAGAACTGTGGCCCGTGTTACTTAACTTGCTGATTGTCTTGTACGTTCCTGTACTGGTGACATTGTTTTACCTTAAGCAGATCTTGTCAGTTTTAGCAATCCTGCTTCTGTTTGAGCAAATGGATTCAAGATTAAGTTCAGTGATTGTGACCAGTGTGTGTGAGCAATGCCTTCTTAGTAATGTATTTTTCTTTGGAGCATTTTCCTTTCCATCATGCTCCCCTAACTCTTTGTAGCCTGCTAAGCTAAATGGGGATCTCTGTGTGGATGAATTTCTTGCAGTGGTGAAGTCAATGAAATCGATCAAGTCCTGCTTGGCTTGCTGGAGCAGGAATTGAGTGTAAAGGTTATATTTCTCTCCTGTGTAAGGATGAAAGAGAAACATTTTTCATCTAAGAGATGATTCAGGCAGTCAAAGAGGTTTAGAGTTATGAGGAAAAAGTATATTAGATATTCTCTTTGTTGTGGGTGATGATAAAAATAAAGCTAACGGTGAAGTAAACTGTAGGTACTCAAAATGTCTACTTGCTGCCACAGTAGTATTGAATATTTTAGCAAAGCCTTTCAGACTGGAAGTAATCATTCTAAGTGAATATGATATACAAGGTAGGAGCTTGAGTACTTGCTGAAGTTGCTTTCCATAATTAAACACAGAAATAAGCAGGTAAAACACTTAGGCATCCAACATGTCCTCAATACCCCTCTTGGAGAGAAATGCCTTGTCACTACCATAACCACAACTAGCACCTGCTTTGTTGCTAGTGTGTACCACAAATGGGATACCATAAGAATAAAGGTACCAAACTCTACTGTAGCTTTTCCAAGGTTGGTGAGATTACAGGTGGTCCAACTCCTCTTTGCCTTTTTGCTTAGTTGTGGAAGAATGGCACTGTTATGGAACTCTCATTTTGCATCTCTGTATATTTGTAGAACTAGAAACATTCAGTAATCAGTATTTGTTAATAATAATACTGATTTATTATTGTATCAGGATAATAATAATACTTCAGAAGTGTTCTAGGGAATTTTTGCCCCCTTTCTCAGCTATTTATCCTGATTAATATGAAGCCTAGCTGTTTAAATGTTAACTTTGACCTACCTTTTTTTTT
>VZSE01003443.1:2799203-2873703 GCA_013398275.1 Promerops cafer | reverse complement strand
TTTTTTTTTTTTTTTTTTTTTTTTTTTTTTGAGAACGACTGGTATTTGAGGAACCAGACAAATGAATTAGTGATGGCTGGGATCCTGCAGGCCTGTGTCCAAGGAGCTTTAGCTGTAACCCTGTATGGTTCATACAGTGTACTTAACTGCAAACATAGAGGCAAAACCAGGAGGTGTAACGTGAATTCAACTGCTTCCCATGTTCTTCAGAACCATTTTAATATTAGCAGACATTTCTAAATGAATGTATATTATGTCTTAAAATTTTCATCTGTGGAAATTTATCATAGCAGCTTGCCAAATTTTGAGGAACTTGGTGTCACAACTGTGTGCAGGGGTCATATACAGAGGTTTGTGTAGGTCAGCCAGAAACCCAGAGGTCTTTTTATGATTAATATCTGATAAATCACATCAGAGATGGAAGAGAATGACTAATTATGACCTACTAGCCACTCATCTGTTCAAATCTATGCACAATCCTATATATTCTTTATATAATCTCACTATGGACTCATTTATCGCACTCAGAGTGGTACACATCTGATATGTTCAGTGTCATTCACAGAGGCCAGTTGCCATGCTGAATTTATTTCCAACTGTAATGACTTTCAGTGAGGTCCCTGGAATTCCTCCTTGAATTGGGCCTTCTTAGAGCCCCTTGAAGTAATTTATTCTGTAATTGTAGCAGTGGCCAAGGCTGAAAGGTTGGAAATAAAACATGCTGACCCACAGGATTTAGAAACCTCCTCACATCTCTTTCATTGATACGTTTACTATAAATACTAATGTATACAATGATGATAATCACAAACGAGTACTTTCCATATCTTAGTTCTGTCTTCCTTAGAGTGATTATTAATTTTGACTTACTGTTGATGCAATCTTTGAATGATTCAGTAATGTGAAGTTACTATACTGCAATGAAGAATCACATGAATGTTGTCAGCATACTTTTTTATAAACATGCAATTTTCTTATTAAAAACAAAATCGGGTTTAAAGATTAAGTCACAGCAATGCTTCTCCTTCTCCCTTCTGTTCTTCAAGCATTGGCCATCTTTCCTGTTTTTCTTCCTCTTTCCTCACTTTTTCAGTAGCCCAGTTCCTAATCTAATTACAAAGGATAGAAGGCCAGGTTGGATGGGGGTCTGAACAACCTGGTCTTAGTGGAAGTTGTCCCTGCCCATGGCAGGGGGGCTGGAACTAGGTGATCTTTAAGGTCCCTTCCAACTCAAGCCTTTCTATGGTTCTAATCCAGTGGAGCAGTGGCTTTGTTACTGCAGTCTTTGAGCAGCCAGAGGTCTTCAGGGCCATGGCAAGTGGTTTTCAGAGTAGTATTAAACATTCAAGTTTGACTGGGTTTCAGGGTAGTGCTTCTGCATCATCTTAAAAACTTAACATCAGTTCATGAGAAATTATAAAGGCTGTGACATAGAAGGACAGGGAATTAAAATAATACATAACTGAAATTACTTATGATGGATGTGAAACATTCCCAACATCGGGTTTTCTTTAGCAAAAGTAACCTCTGAAAATAGAGGGCCATATATGATCTGTATTGAATTTCTGTACATGAAATGTCAAGATTTGAGGAAAGTTATCTTGTCACTGAGGATGAAATGTTTTGCACGTTGTGACTGATGGATCTCTTCTTGCAGTTTCTTCCCCAGCGTTGCTGCTACTGAGCCCCACGTTTCTCTTTGAGAGGCTGTTCAGCATATTGCTCTCCCTGATGTCCACCTACCTGCTCCTCAGCACAGGGTACTCCATTCTTACTCTGTTTGAGTTGGTTTTACATATGAAAATCCAGGACTATATGTGAAACTGCTTCATCTCATGCACATTTCTGTTAAAGGTGTAACATGCTTCCAGCATTTATCTCCTTGTTTAGTTTACTAAATAAAATTGCATGAACTTTTATGTTCTTCCTTGTATTATAAACACAGTTTGTTGACATTCCTTTCAACTAGACAAAGCAGTGGCTGGAAGGGTGTGGGTTCAAACAATCTTGCACCAAAATAAGTCTGGTTTAGTTTATGCCTTTTTTTGTTTTGACATGTGCTTTTCTGCTCAAGACCAGAAGGAAATAGTCTCTCCCAGCTGCTCAGCACTGGTGTCTAGTTATGGCTTAAATGATGTGTGCCAGGAAACAGGTAGTCCTAAAATGAGGGAAAATTGTATTCTGAGAGATTTTTGTGGAAGTAATTTTTTTTTCAAAGGGATGTTGTTTCCCATAAAGGCTAGACCTTGCTTCTTTTTGGATAAAAGACAATTCCTCCGATGTTTTAAATGAAGAAAACACTATGTCAGCCAACCCTTTCTTTTTTCTCAGACTTGGTAGCTCTTAAGAGCATAATTAATGGGGAGTATAGGAACTGTTCTTTCCGCCTCCCCTCCCACTTATCCTCTGGATTTAATTACACTGGAAAATTAAGTGGAATAAAACATCTTGCAGCAGACATTTTGCAATAGCTGCCTCCTGTGGATAGTCTCATTTTAGTTGAAGCATCTCCTTTTTTTTTCCAGTCTTCTGCCTCCCCTTCCTCCCACTTCCCCATTAAGATTTTGATCCTAATGTTACTCCTGACTGCACACACATTCTTACACTCACCCTTCTTAGCCTGTGCTGGCTACTGCATAAAGCATGAATGTTGCTCTCTCTGAGGCTGGCAATCTCCCTCTTTGTATTTTGGCACTGCACCAGACCACGTAAATGCTGACAGCTCTCTGCTGTCTTCCTACAATATCCCAAGTAGACGAAAAAATTTTGGAACAATTCTTAAAAAAGAAAATGAAACCCAAGGCACTGGTGCCAAAAGTGTCCAGTGTTTCTCTCCTCAGTGCACTCTTCTGTCATGTACTGATAGCCTAGCACATTGCCTGGGTAATTGCAGCACCTCTCTAGGGGTAGTTAAGTGGAAATACTGAAGCCAGCTGAGGAGCATGGTTGCATGCAACCACTTGTTACAGACTCTGTGGGAGGTATTCAATCTGAAGGCAAGGGTAGACCATTATAAGGGCTGTAGTTTCTGTTACTGACAGCATAACTATTTCGTCTTCCTGTTTAGCTGCCTGTCGTTCTGATAATTAAAGTGGAAATGTCTATTCAACATTTTTTGTTCCTGTTTGAAATTGCTTTGTAGCCCAACAGAAACAATACCAAGATTGACTGCAATGATTTCCTCATTTTTTAGACAAACAGGTGTTTGTCTGAGAAGGAAAAAATAAAAAGGGAAACATTTACAATCTTGTCAGTATCACTATTACAGTCAGTATCAGTATTACAATTTTATCCTGAAAGAAAGCCTGGGAGGTAGCATGAAGTGCAACTGGAGAAACTAAATGTTATCCAATTTCAGTTTACACCCTTATGTTTTGTGGGGGTATTAATCTCTCACATAAATACACTCATACTTTGGAATTTGAGTGCTATAGGAGCTAGAAGTACTCCTCAGAGGTTGGGGGTGTAACTAGAACAGCTTGATGGCCATGGTTAGAGTGTGACTTGATGCTGCTATTGTGAAGGATTGGAATACAGTGAAGAAAAGAGCATTTCACTGAAGTGAAATGTAGTGCTCCTTTTATTATACAGATGCGTCTTTCCTTAGAACCAAACTGACATCACCATAATGAGTTTGTGTGATCAGGTCCTGAAGAGACACAATCTCTAGCTGCTGTTTAAGGTGAACTGTAACCTCAGTTCCCAGTCGCTCTCATTAAAAAATATTCCATTTTGCAGAAAATTAATGTCAAATGCGTTTGGTTTTTTTCCTGTTTCTTTTAACTTTATTCCAGTTTTGTTAAAATTAAAAATGGCACTCATCCAACATTGTGGCAGCCATTGAACAAAACAATGCAAAACATGACAAAGCTGAAGCAAAACTCTGTTTCTCCTACTTTTGCCATTTAAGTACTTTATGGCTTTAAAATTCAACCAACTGTGGGTATTTGGAAATGGGGAAAGAAGGGGGAGAATGCCTCTAGGTCTTGGTTATATCCTTTGTGTGAAGAATAGTGAAAAGAAACATGTCAGCATTTGATGTTAATTAGTTGTCAGCAACTGCACTTACTATGATTATTACATTACTTTTTAGATATGAAGCTCTCTTTCCACTGGCACTGTTTGGTTTGATGTTTGTGTGGATAAATATGGAACAAGAAGCGCTGCAGCACTATGGTCTTTCACTCAAACCAAAGGTAACAGCTCTTGATAGATATATCAATTTAATTAACAGCTTTATTTTTTTTTTTTGAAGATGTAATAAATATTCTGAGTGGTTTTCAGAGAGCAACACTTCGCATTTCTTTTCAGTTTGGGAAGCTAGTATTAGCTGTTTCATGAACTAGGAATATGACCTTGTAAGTAAGATTTGTAATTCATGTTATTGAAGATATTGCACATCAGAGCCCTTTCTAGGAATGCAGGAAGACAGTCTGACTCAGTAAGACACAGTGGTATGGGCTGTAGGCTACAGAGCTGTCTCTGTCAAGTGTAGTGATAATTCAGCATAAGGTACAGTAACTCTTCAGAGTAAGTGCAATGTCACTGTACTTCTTTTGGTCTGATCGCAGACTCACGAGTGAGAGGCTGAAAAGAAAGTTTTTGATTTCTGAAAAGACCCATAGGAAATATTAGAAATCTTAATTTGGCTTTGTCCTCTCTTTGTCCAGGGATGGAGACTTATTTCTGTTTAGACTGACAAGGAGCTGGAGACCAACTTGAAACTAGCACCTTCTCCGATTTGCCTGGGGGAGAAAAGGGAATTTTGTAATCAATGCAACTTCTTCCACCTTAAAATTCAGTATATTGTCAACAATTTGCGAAGGCCATACTGCTCACACTGCAACTTAGCTCTTAGGTTAGGTCTAGGGTTGAACAAACTGGGGCTGTGCCACTGTTTTGGTCAGATCTAAAGTGCCAGTTACAGTGGTTTGGGTCCTTGGACCCAGGTAGGTGTGCACCACAGCTCTCCCTGGCTTCTCCCAGATGAGCCCTCCTGGCTACACATGCATGGGAGTGGCCAGAGTCACTTGAAGAGAAGTGTTGGTACACATCTTTCCTTCCTTTTGCAGCTCATAATAATTAGGGAGAAGTCCAGGAGGTTGAAACCTGAGCCAAGACAGTCATCAGAGTGAACCTGACACATACTGTGGTTTTGTGGTGCTCCTACAAGGAAGACAGTTTTGAAACTTGAGAAAGCAGGCTTTACCAATTCAAGGCTAAAAAAACAGATATAAAAACAGGAATCACTTTCTATTTATGCTACCTTTACTTATGATAATTTGTGTGACTGTGTTTTGTAGCATCTTAAGCAATAGGGATGGAATCTGAATATCACAGTTAGTTAGTGTGACGCCACGAGTGCGACTGAAGGTGTTTAGCATCTGTGGGATGTATTTTCTCTTCCACTCTAGAACCTACTCTATCTTTTGCATCTTGTTACAAGGCATCTGTGATGCTTGCCTGGTGTTCTGATGTTAGTCTGGTGTTCTCTTCATTGTAAAATAAAATTCTATTAAAGCAGTATTAAACAGTGATGAACACTTTACTAATCAAATGCAAATGAAACGAACACAGGTAGGCTGTAATTATGTTTTAAGTTGTCACTCACTGTATGTCAACGTTTACTTGAAACTTGGTTTCAAGTGAAAGGAACAATAATGTTTATCCCTGCTTCCTGTTTTTACATTAGAAGATACCATCCCTAGAATGCCTGTTAACATATGCTGCAAAGTAAATCTTCTATTAGAGAATGCAGCTCAATTCTCTGATGATGAGAGATTATTTTAAATTAAAATGTTATCAGTCTTGAATGTCTATTACTTGATTTTTTTCTTTTTCCCAGTGTAGAGGAGTTCACTGACCTCTTAAATTCCATGAAGATAATTTCTCTTCAAGTCAAGTGATATATTTGCTGAGGACTGAGTAAAGGAGATGGGAGAGTATTTTACTATTTTCACTCCGGAAAACAGTCAAATGAGGATAATTGCAGTCTTTTATTTCTGAGGATCTTTATCCATATGCTCATGTGAGCAGTGGAAGTGTATATGTGTAGGAGGAATATTTTTGATGAAAAAAGATGGTTATAAGTCTAAGGCATAGAAGTTCATTTTTAGTGTAGATAACAGTGGAAGCTTCACTGTTCATTTGATCATCTCACTTGTACAGTCTTTCTGGTAGATTCATTAATTCATTAAAGTATAATGAAAACATGGGAAATGCTTGCAGCCCTTATTATAATATTGTAATAATGGGTGATAGTGAAGTAGGTTTCTTTCTCATTCATCTCAGTAAAAATACGGTGGCTCTATCAAAGTCCATTAGTTCATATTTGGTGTTGCTTCCTTCTGCTGTCTTTCCAGCTTGCTGTTTTCAACTTCACCTGTACTATGGATATAACTCAGTTTCGACAGCTCCACCTGGACGACGTCCGGAGGTCTTTCTTCTTTGTATCCTTTGGCTGGTTGCTGCACTCCAGGGCAAAAAAAGGGTTTGTTTCAAAAGGACCTGCAGTCAAAATTTGTAGCCTGGTGCTCACTGAGAACAGAAGGTGGTAAAGATGATTTGGCTCACATCGCTCAAAAGGCAATGGTCTTGTACATTATGCATTTTAGCAAGTAGTTAAAAATGCACAGTTTTAGAATCTGGCTCTTTGCCCACTTACTACCATTGCAGCTGAGGTAAATTTTCTTCTCAGGAGTTGTTTTCAGTTTGGTTTTGTTTAAATACATTTTGGCTGTAGGGAATTTGCTCACCTTCACAAATCAGTTGAAATAGGTGATATTAAAGTTATTCTCATTTTTCGAGCATGGCAGTGTGTTAGGAAGCAGATGTTAGGTAGCAGGCAGATGAAACAAGAAGGAAAATTCCTGCAGGCTTGTAGTGAAACATGTTCCCAGAATCTGGCCTAGAATTATTGATATCTCAAGTGATTTCTGCTGTTAGAAATTATAAGGTCTTATGAGGGAAGAGCTGTTTGTTCACTAACATAGCAGTTAGTTTGCATTCCTGTAGCTGATTCCTGCAGCTGATTTTTTTTTTAATACTGTACATTGATAACATTGTCATTTTTCTCTTTCATTGTGGGAATGCAATTAAATGAGAGCTCTTTGGCAGCAAGGATGATGGATGGGCAAACGGGAGTGAAAGTGAGCCAGTCTAGAACACTGGGGGGTTTCTTGCAGGTGAGTTACTGTAGCTGGGGAGGAAGTTGTCTCAATACTGGTTCCTACAAAAACAGGCTTTGTAGTTTGGCAGATAACCAGATCTAAGAGGGTGGGTCACAGTCACAGAGTCCATGCTTCTGGAATTTGGAACTGTGTTGTTGGACATGGGAACCTGCAGCAGAGAAAGTGTAACAGATACCAATTTAAAAAGGCAGATAATTGCTAAGAAAGAAGGCAAAATGATTCGCTAGGTGTTTGATCTTTGTCTTTGCTTTAGTAACTTAAAAAGAGCTGAGACACCTTGCAATAAATGCATCAATTTCATTTGCTATTGTAACAAAGATATGCTAACTTCAGTAAAGTTACTGCTGTCTGTCAGTTGCTAAATAATAGTGGAAAAAAAAGAATTAACTAATCCAACTGTATTTTTTAAAGCTCCAGCATAGTACTTCTTTAACACTGCAATGTAGCTGTGCTGGTTTTGGCTAATTTACTTCATAGTAGCTAATGTGAGGCTTTGTTTTGCATTTGTGATGACAACAGTGTTGATAATTCAGTGCTTGCACAGAGTCAAGGCCTTTTCGGATCCTCACACTGCCCCACAAGCGAGCACTACTTTAATCTAAAACACTTGAATGTGTTTTTCTCAGCTCCTGAAAAAATAACCAATCTGCAGATCTCCTTTGCCTGCTCAAAGACATGTTGTGTCTTTTTTTTTTTTTAATTTAGATGCTGTTTAATGTTTAGAAATAGTGGTATTAGAGGAGAAATCTTTTCTCCTAGAGCAGTCATACTGCAACTATGACCCTGTGAACCGTGTGTCTTCAGGATGTCCGAAGGCTCCTATTTCCAGCCCAGTAGCTGACATCTGCTGAGAAATCACAGAGCCTGGTCTTTGAGGAAAAGATTCAGATTGCTCATGCTTAGCATTTTGATTAAACCTATGTGTTACTGGTATTTTCTTGTTCATTTTATTGCAGACCTGTTCTTCTTATAAATCTCGACCGGCAGAACCGTGCTAGGCTGTTAGACTGACGTGTTACTAAACTTGGAATTATGTGATACTCTTGGGAAGCCTGATTTCTTCAGTTATGCTGACCTAATCCTTCCAAAATATTGCATGCAGAATCCCAACGATTCTGCTGAACACTTGGTAACAAATTGTTTATGGAGAGATTTAAATGATCCAGTGCAAGAGTGTAACAGGAGCAAAAGGACCAGAGGGAGCTCTGGCAACAGCAGCCCATCCTCACTGACTTATGACCCTCTGCCTTATGCAAAATAAGTTAAAAACCATTCTTCAGCTGAAGCAATGTGAGCTACAATGGGCTCCAATGAGCTCAGGAGCAAGAAAAATACCTTTCATGGGCTTATGTAGCAGCAAGCGTTGTACCGAGATGAAAAAGGTAGGGTTTATCAAAAAACTTCTAGCTGTACAGATACTGCTGGAGTTGTCCTCCCTCAAGTGAGGAAGAAAATGGGAGTTCCATATTGCCATGGGTAGACTCAGTATAATCTCTGGACAAAAAAATCTATAGTAAGGATAGCATCAGAACCTCTAGCCTTTTTTAAGAGCCATGGTCAGTTCCTCAATAAAGGAACCTCTTCCATGGTCAGTTCCTCATTAAAACCACTTCTTTTGCTGTGCAGAACACATGCCTGTGTCATTACTTCCTGCAAAAGCATGTGTTTGAATGCATAGCTGGATTTGTGGTCCAGGAATCTTATTAGGCAGGGACCCAAAAAGCCAGCTGCAGCTTTCTCATAGTGGCCTCAAGACAGGCTCTAAAACCTTGCCTAGGCAATATGTGTGTTTTAAAATTGATAGAGTTGTGTGTGAAATCTAGGGGAGAGCTAGAAAATACTTTGGATTTCCTAATGTACTGTTAACCTGTAACAGTGGATCACCTTCTTCTGGTTGCATGATAAATTTTGAAAGTAAATTGGAATGAAGGAGGAGAAATCCTGGTTTTATTTTATTGCAGCCATTTCTGTAGTATTTTCCTTAAATACATCTAGGTTTTCTTCATAGTGACAGCCTTTTTTGGCACTGGAAACATAGCTTCTATTAACAGGTAAATCTTATTAATTTATTTGAGACACAGAGTACAAAAAATTCTTCCTGCGGTTGACGTACTAAACGTAAATTTAGTTAGCAAAATCAGGGCAGCAGAATCAAAGCAGTAATCAGTGGAAGAATAACAATTTATTTTGTTTCTGCCCTCTGCAACATCTCCCCTAAGAGCCTGAGCTTGCTGGTTGTGAGATTATCTCAATTCCATTAGATGTTATCAACAGGATGAGCAGAGAGAGCTTGGTTGCCCACCAACAGCATGACACATTGAAAAACACAATCAGAGAAAAATTCTAGAGGAAGAAAGGTGAGGTTGGCAGTCCCTGCTGATTTAATATTTCATCAAGAGAAGATAAAATTGGAAGCCTTGTTTAAAAATGTATATACAACCCAGTGTGTTGCAAGGTAATTAAAGTCTGGTTTTTTTAGATGGAAAACACAGTTTCAAAGATATGTAATGTCTTTTTTGTGTTTCTCTAGTTTTGATCCTGCTTCTGTCTATTGTTTCTTGACTGTGTTCAGTCCCTTCATGATGGGAGGCTTGCTTTTACTGAAGGTTAGTAATCTTAGCTTGGTGAAAATTTTCTCAGAGAACTGTGGAATAAATAACATATCACACGCATGGTTGTTTCTTTGCAATTCACAAAAAAAAAATGTGTATCTATATTTGAGCTTCATTAGGCTTCTTAACCACATGTGAAGCTTTCAGCCTTTGTAGTGTTTCTGGAGAGAGCAGTCTGTTTCCCAAAAGAGAAGCTGAAGTGCATGGAAGTGTAATTTAACAGCATTAGGTCAGTTTATTGTATTAAAATGGAAATTTCAAACGTTGAGAATACTTTAATAATTTTTAAAGTTATAAGCTTTTCCTGTAGTATAATATCAACAGAAACGTTGAGGATATATATAATTAGCTCTGTCTGTATTACATTAAATAGAGGCATTGAATGTTCTACTGATTAGGTTGTCATTTTACAATGGCTATTATTTTCTGTATTTTTTAATAGTCTTTTTAATTTTTTAATAGACTATTTTTTAATAGTCTGTCAAAGATTGGATTGCACTTCTGGTTTGCACTCAAGGTGTGCTAGCTCTTTTCTAGTATTTGAGTAAAGGATCTGCCAGAGGGAGGGTGAAGTGGGACCCTGAATTTATTGGTTATTACTAAAATAAGCAGTATTTTCTGCCACTGTTTTTCTGCTGCTTTTGTCCCAGAGGAAGCAGACTGAAGTTACAGGTACACTGCATGTTGTCCTGCAGGACACAGAACAATAGTGCAAACCTTCTGGATGCAAGTAGTCAGGTTTTATACACTGCTAGCATAAGGATTGCAAATCAACTTTGGAAAGAGCAAAAGGCAGCATTCATGTTTTCTAGTTTTTGTTCTTAATTTACTGAACCGTTTACATTTGCTTGACTTGGCTCTGGAGGGGCAGTGTGACCCTTGCTTTATTGAATGCCTTCCGTATTCAGACTTTTTGTGGTTGTGGTGAGATTGTCCTTTACACTTGAAACTCTGCAGCCTGTCATGTGAGATGCTGTATCTGAATACTTCTGTCTTCTAGGCTTGTTGAAGTATTATCACTAGTGCTAAAAAGGATAAATAAAGTGAGGATATGTTTTAATTATAGTTTTCCATATTACCTCATGGCTTTTTTCACTGCAGTTCAGCTATGTCCGTGGAAGGAGGTTTTCATTAATTAACTGAAAATGTTTCCTGCAAAATTATTTTCTACCCTGTCTAGCCAATATTTTGTTTTGTAACATACCCATTCTGTGATAATTTCAAAAACAGGAACATGTTTCCACAACCTGCCCAGGTTCTCTTTGTAAATATAATATGTAAATGTAATATAAACCAAAATGTAGCTTGTGTTTTGAACAGGTTGCAATCCCGTTTATTCTGGTATCATGTGCTTTCGAAGCTGTTCAAGTCACAACACAGCTGTCTTCTAAGAGGTACATTACATGCTGTATGTCTGCATTAGTAAGGGTTTCAAATCTATTTTGCAAGAATTCAGAATTTTCAGATCTCAATGTAAATTTAAAAAAACCAAAACTATTAGATCTCATTGTTGCTTTTATTTGTTATTAGGACTTGGGGTTTTGTTCAGTGATTTCTTCAAGCTCAGGGTTTTTTTCCTTAGTGATAAATGAGTATAAATTGAAGTGTTGGCCTTGTCTGAAACAATGAGATATTTAATATTCTTCATTGACAATACACAGAAGAACCCTTTTCCCTCCATAATGTTAAAAATGAGCAGAATTTAAAGTCTGATTTTTACTTTATACTGCATCTCTGCCTATAGCATAGTATTTTTAAATAGCCCATTTGTAATGTAACCAATTTATAGGTTTGTAGCACTGACCTCACCACAAGTAGCATTAAAAATAAAGGTGCTGCATGTGCTTGCATTGCAGTTCAGTGCTTCCCAGATGTGTTCAGTGTTACATACTTCTGCAGTAGGAGCAGATGGCTGCCAGTCCTTCCCCCATCTCTGAGGACTTTTCAGAGTGTGGGTGCCCAGCCTCACGCAGTGCTGTATCCAGACTTGAAACGTCCTCATGTGTTCCCTGTCTCAAGACTTTTATTTTGTTAGCCCCGCTCAGCCCATTCAGCAGACCCAGGGCACATGACTGAATCCTCCACTCATTGCTCATCGTGTGATATTATGGATGGTGCTGAGATGGAGGAGGTCCCTGTCAGCCATGTGATTTTGTCACTTTGGGATGTTGTGTGGGGTTGACCAAAAGTCCTGCTTGCGTGTGGCAGGAGGACTTCAGGGGCTTTCTCCTGCACATTGCTCAGCTGAGCATGCGGAAGCTGCCCTCCCTTGTTGCGATGCCCTCTGCTTTTCTGTTTGCTTTCCTCCTGCCTGACCCTGTCTGTTGTCTCCTTGTACAACCCCACCCACTACCAAAGAGAGATGGGGCAGCCCAAAATCTCACTCCCTATCGGAGCGGCAGAACAACGCTCCCCATCCCCTTTACCTGCTCTGCCTTAGCTGGGTGCACACTGTGCCTGCGCCCCCAAGGTCTTCATCCTCATGCCTAAGGCTTGTACAAGAGCAGGGCCGCATTGAGGACCTGGGGTTGCTCAGATGACCAGCTAGTGGTTTCCATTTCTAGGGCTCAAGCATCATAAAGGTCAGCATTTCCCAATTTGTGAATGCTTGCCTTGGCAGCACTGGTGATGTTGCAAACTTTTATGGAATGTGCATCTGAGTGTGTGAGAGGGAAAATGATACTGTCTTCATAAGCCAGGGGACACAAGCCTTTCTGTGCCACTTCATGAGGCTTTGGCTGTAACTCTGTCTGGTGTTTGTGCCAGCTTCATTTAGCTGTGCTCAGGTAACAAATGCACTGATACTGCCACAGCATCCGCCTGGGAACAAGGCAGAAACCACAAGGCACACCCGGGATCCCTGGAGAGGTTGTGCTCTGATTGTCAGCACATCCTGAGGTCTGTGCTGCACTTTTTACTGCTTTTGCTGCCCCTGCTAGATAAATTAAGCCATCACTGGGAACAATCTTGTCTTTGCAGTGTATAAATGCCCTGAAATTAGTCTTGTCCTTCTGTTGTGAAAGGCTTCCTGCAGTTCAGAAGGGCAAAAAGTGGATTTTTGTGATTTGGACAAATTGCTCCTCAACTCCCTGTTTGTAGATTAAAGACCTTTTTTTTTTTTGCCCTCTAGCTGAGTGCCTCCTAAGGACTATGATTGCAATATCCTATCTATCTGAGCCATAGGTTAGCAGAGAGAAGCCTTTCCCTGTGTCTGAGATACAGTTGGTTTGTTGCATCCTGATATACTAATGAAGCACAACTGATGTAGGCAATATCAGAAAGTTCCTCATTTGGAGGCATTGGTATGGGTATCCCCTCAGTACATGCTCATGCAATGTTGCAGCAGGACATTTTCCAAAAAAACGTTTGTAGTTTTATGATGGTAGTACTGATAAATTAGCTGTGTTCTAGTTAAAGACTTTTGTTAATGGGTCAGCTGTTTGCAACATTACTTCAGTGTCATTAACTTAGAAACCAGTTTTAACCAGTTATAGCAATTGCTTTCATGTAATTTAGGATTTACGTAGTTTGAGGAAAAGAAGATTAGGTTAATGGGGGGGAAAAAGAGCTCTGCCTCCTCCCTTCTGGTTCTTTTTACTAGCCTAGGCCTAACTTTCAGAAGTTAACTGCTACCTGTAAAGAGGCCCATGGTTTGGGAGCATACCACCAAAATGCTAGGTGTTCCCAGAGCAGGTTATGGGCATCCAGAGATGTGGAAGGGGGCAAGCACCTCCTTTAGCAGCCTCCGACCCAGCAGAGTGGTTGTCAGCAGAGTGGGACTGATCAGCTCAGGTACCTGCCAAACAGCTTTGCTCACTCTTGAGTCCATCATGAAGCTCCTAAATTAGCTTTATTTGGTCCAACCAGCACACAGCTCTCTGCATCAGGAAGGGGCAGGTGCTGTTTGTAACATTCTTTTGTTCTCTAAAAAATGACTTATGTTAGGTTTCTCCATTGCAAAATTGAAGCTCTGTCGTGAAATTATAAATGCCAGATGTCCTATTCATGTATTATGATTGTTTTCTAGTAGATTGAAATGTACCTGAGTGTTTGAAAGGCAAATGCAAGAAATCATATCCTACTTTAATTTCTTTCTGTGGGTTTTAATAAGCTCTTTTAATGGCTGTGTCCATAAAGAAAGGTCGATGATCTGACTTTGCTGGGTTTTTTTCTTTGCAGCCTTTTCCTCATTGTTCTTGTGATTTCAGACATTATGGCTTTGGTAAGTTGTTGTTGCTCATTCTCTTCAAATAAGATCAAGAAGCAGAGAGTTCTCCTAATTCCATCAAGAGAGATCTGAATTTGTTTCAGACTTCAAAGTTTTTCTAACTAGGGCAGAGAATTGGATTGAAATCCTAGCATAACTTAGAGATAAAGCTCTTCCAATCACTGCTTTTTGAATTTCATGTAATTAATGCTTCTGAAGAAGCAATGTTCTCATAATAATAAGAGACAAAACAAAGCAGTAAGTTAACATTTGGAGCTCCTCATGTGCTTTACGATCAAATTCCTTGGAAAAAAGTAAAAATACCAGTTTTAGCTGTGTGCAGGGTTTAGTTAATTGTTCAAGAATTCTGAACCTTTTACCCACCCCAGCTTCTCTTGAAAAAGAGAGGAAAAAAAGAAATGCTTTACCCACCAGTTCCATTAGACTTATCAGAATCCAGGAGATAAGCAACATCCAAAAAGATGCTTTGTGCCCTTTGAAATAAGCTGTCAGGAAATGCTATCTTCAGAAAGCCTGCATCCACAAACCAAGCTAGCCAAAACAACACAAAGCTGAAAATCCCCCAACACAGTTTTTGCAGATTAAAAGTATGTTTTCATTGCCCACTTCAGCTGTATTCAAATCAGCAAGCAGTACCACTGGTAAATAGAAACCTTTTCAAATCAGCAGGTAGAGCTGGTGTTGTTACTTTATACATGCTGATTTTGTTTTGTCTCTTGGAGTAAGCATTCCTGATCTTATTTCCTAGTACATTGTGATCTGTAAATATCACCTGATAGGAAAAACAGCGAGTAAAAGCCAAATAATTGCTAATTTGTCTGTAGAGTGAGGAGAAGGTATGGTTGTGTCAAGTTTCAAATAAGTCTATGTCACTAACCTGCTTTTGGGTAACTTCTGCAGGAAAACAAATAGTATACCAATAAACCACATTCATAGCATTTCACTAATAAAAGCAGTATAATTAAACCAAAAGAAGACTACAGGTACTTACTGGTGTGTAGCAAGCCCCAGTATATCCAGATCTTACATCTCATGTATTCTCCTATTTTGGTTTAAGTATTTTGAAACAATTAGCAGGTATGTACTTGGTGTACAAAAAAAAGAAATTACCAAAGAGGTTTGTAGGAGATATGTAGGCACTCTGTCAAGAAAAGAGAAGGTAGGAGCTAAATCAAGAAAAGAGAAAGTAGCAGGACAAAAGGAGAACATGTTTGCAGTCTTGAATTAATGGGGCCACAAACTAGAATTAGGGGAATTCACTAATAGATAAGTACTATCTTCTCCCAACATTATTCCCACTTTACAGGTGGAGAACTGCCAGAGTTGCCCAAAGACATTTGTGTTGAACTTCCATGAAAACTTTCAGGCACTATGCATTATTTGGCATGTTGTTATTTCAAACGATAAGGTGGCTTGGCTTTTCTTATTGAAAAAGTTCTGGTATTTCTCTGTTTTTTGCAAGCCAAGCTAGACAAAACTTAGTCCATCTGTTGACATTTTTGTTTGATACCATGTTAAATCTATTTCTGGTTTGTAGACTATTCTTTACTGTGGTCCAGATGATCATTCCTGGAAAGGTCTTGTGCTTATTCTATGTGAAGAATCAGAAATTTGGTGTAAGCAGCATGAAAAAATTGGGGTTTCATTTTCTGTTTCAAATTGTGCAGTGTTGATGTACTAACCAAAGTTGTTTTATTTCCTAGCATTTTTTCTTTTTGATTAAAGATTATGGAAGCTGGCTGGATATTGGCACAAGGTACAGTATCTTTTTTGCTTCCATTGCATTTTTAAAGCTTCATACTATTGTTTATCTACTCATAACTCTTGTAATTTTTTCCAATTACTCTGCTTAATCAAATGCTTCAGGGATGTTCCACATACTTTAAACACATGTGCACACATATATATACATATCCGAAGCTAAAACTTACGTCTTAAAATCTGTGCCAGAGCAACACAGAGTAAGTAATAAATCCAGCACGGCAAGAAATACAGTTAGTAGGATTTGTTTGAAGAGTAATTACACAAAAAGTATTTTAAGTAACATTTTGCATTTTATTTAGTTGTAATCACTGTTAAAATAACAATTTATTGAAGTTGTTAATTATCTTGTATCTAGTTAAGCCTCCATACACAGTTCACTGTCAATTAGTGAACCTTGTGTAAATGTATTGGTGGCTACCAAGGCCCATGCACTTATCCTCCCCCTAGTTGGGGAAGAGTTTAGCATTTAAACATAGCAATCACAGCTCAAATGAGAGAATTTGTTTTGCATTATGAGTCATATTAACCTCAAATACAAGGAATACACATTTCAGATTTACCTTCCCCAAGCTGTGAAAATAGATAAAAGGCTGTAATAAGCTTAGTAGGGAATGTGTTGTTACTAATCCAGCCAATCTGGTCACTTGACACTGTTACTTAAACAGAAGCTGAATAGTGACCCATTGTTAATATTCTGTTTAGTCTACATGTACTCTGTGCTTTGCTTTTGCGGGCCCCGACGCTCCCAGCAGCGTGTGGACACACTTGTGCACATGTGTTCTGCCTCTTTTCTTTGGAGGTTCCACTTCCTGCTCATCCTTACCTTTTGAATGTTCCTAGTGGGCAGAGGTACACTTAGATCAGTGAAAATGCCACTTTAACATCCCACTTGCTATGGTCAGTTTATGGTAAGTCAGAGGGCTTCATCCTTTGGTTTGAATTCCTCTCCAGATTAATAAAAGGATAATTAAAAGGATATTAAAGCCCTCAGAAAATTTCTGTTCTGTTGGAAAAGAAGTTTTTAAATTGGGAGTTAGCAGCAAAAGTATAAATTGTTACAAGTACCCAAAAACTTCCTCTCTGATACATGGTCTTCATAGCTAGAGCTTTACAACAGTAATGCATTGCTGGATCTGTTGCAGCTGGAAGGTTGCCTTATCCTGAAGAGTTTAGGAGAGCTCATTATGCACCACTGATTCTGCCTCTCCGTGTGTGTGTTTTGATCACTGAAGAAAGCACTGAAAAAGACCTTTTGAAAGAGTAATTTGTGATTAATTTTTAACATGGAAATGCATAATGTTCAGGCAGTCTCTGTCATTACTTCACTTTTGAGTGCTTGACTCTACCACCTATTTTATTTTATTTTATTAGTAGTCTCTTTATATATGTTTTATATGTAGGTGTGTATATGCACATAAGAAAAATAATTAGGTTGCATAAGAAAGGAAGTGAAGCCATAGGTGTGGAGCTAAGTGGTCCTTCTTTTATCTAGCATGAGCATTATTTTGGCACCAGAACTTTCTCCTCTGAGCAGATTTCTAATGTGTGATCCTCAGGCTTGGCAAAATTAGGAGGCAACAGTCAAAGATATTTTTTGTTTGTTCCTGAAAGGGAAGATGAGCTTCAAGGGGTTTTGGGTGATTCCCAAAACCAGTGGGAATGAGATACTAACATAGCTCTTTCCTGTCCTCCTGTTGCAAGTGCAGTGACAGCTCTGTGGCATTCTCATTGCAGTGTTGTCTGTTGCTGCTTTGACAGCAAGGTCTGAAAATATCCTGTCTTAGTTGACATTTTCCATGTTGCCAAAACTTTCCTGAGAATAGGAAGTGTCTTAGGGACAGCTGCTCTCATATTTTTCTTTTTTCCTTGTCACACTGATATTTTTCTTTTTTTCATGTCACACACGTGTGTCTTAGCAGAAATATCTGGATTTGTGTTATGTTACTGGTTACCACATCAGTGAAATCAGATGTGGAAAAGCAGCAGCATAATTGCCTGGTGGAGATTAATTCCTCTGAAGTCTCTTAAGTCCAATGGTGTATGCGCCACATTTGTAAAACTTCAATGTGTGTTTCCTTACTCATCCTCTTCTGTGATGATGGGCTTTCCATGGATTTTCTAATTACCATGTTCGAAAGTTCTGTATGTTCTCTCTCTTACTAAGAATATGCAAGTTGAGTAGGAGACTTATTAGGCAATATTTGGTTTTTCCAATAGACAGGTTTCATGTAGATGAGCTGGCTTTAAATCCCTTGCAATAAAAAGACCTTCACTGCTTTTTCACCTTGATGTTTTCTTTCCTAGTGGATCTCATTGTTCGAAAGCAAGGTTTGTTTACTGAACTGACATTTTCTATTTTTAAAAAGTTCACCCCTAACTCCTGGCTTTTCCATCCTATTCTGCTATGCCTTAACCATATGACATGACATCTTACCACGCCTCACATTTGCCGTAACCATATGATGTCTTTATTCTCCCAGTGGAATTTGCCATGTCACATAAGTGTTGTCTTTGAATAGAAACAGATTTCTACCTCTTCCATTCTTCCAGTTCATTAATGAAATGCTGAGCAACAACAGATCCAATATACAGTCCTGTATTACCACATTCAGCAAATTATCAATGCACCACTGATTCCCTCCTCTCACTAAATTATCAATTACCATAAATATTTATGGCTTCTTAGAAAGTTTTAAAGCCCCTTTTCTTAATGGTCACGCCAAAATCAATGTAAGCTTGTCTTTCAGAGAGTGCTTTTCATTGTTCTGATATAATAATGGGATAATAATCTTGCAGTGAATGCAGAACTCAAAGCAGCAGCTTACACATGCCTCTAAGGTCTGTTAGCCTTGCCCTCTACCTATATACCTTAAAGGTAACCTGAATTGCATCATATGCCCCAGAAGAACACACCACTAAATTTCTTTAAAATAATAATGTAATTCTCCTAGTGTTTGTTCTGACAGATCCTTTTATTTTTGAATAACAGCCAAATGGAATAGCTAGCTTTTCAGCTTCTTTGTCACTAAAATAATTTCTCTGCAGCTTAAAAGGTGTGTTTATCTATCTGTAGATTTCCAGAAAGAGAGAGAAAGAGCCTTTAAAGCCTACTATATCTTTACAGTATATGCACTTTGTAAATAGTTGTATAACCTGATAGTAAAGATAAACCTTAAAGGTTTTTTATATGGCTATTATATAGCTTTATACAGACACATACTGTACTATTCCTTCTCTTTATAGCTGCTGGAAGATAAAGATATGATCTTAACTGTTCTTCTGCAGTTTCAAAGGTCAGGGGACATAAATGAAGCACAAAGCTGGGGTTTTTTTTAGGTTTTAGGTATAACGGAATCGATTTCGGGGTTGGGGTGCTGGGGCTTCTAGATTGAACTGTTAAAACAGAAGTTTTGTGATTTGTTTTTGGTGAAACTGAGGAGAGAGGGTGTGGCATCCTGGCTGGAAAAGCAGGAAACTTAAAATTCAGAATCTAAATCTGGGGTCTCAGTGTGTGCTTGGGAACAGTTCAAAGAGCATGTCATGTAGAAATAATGTCTCTGGACTATTGTGGAAAATGCTCTTCCAAGTCCTTGCACAAGTTGTTTTTATTTTACTTATTTTGTTCCTAGTTTTTTTTAATTGCTATGGTGACTTACTCCATCATCTTGTCTTTTCAGCTTCTTATCAGGTCTGTCATCTTAGGAATTAGCCTGTCTTGGGAGAAAGCCAAGTTTTGGAGCAAGATTGATTCCCACCGCTTGCTCCCCTCATTTTCTTAATATCTTAGATTCTTCTTGTCTTTGGTTCTTCTTGTCTTCTTTTTTTTTCTCACTAATATACACTGTCACAAAGCCAGGAGGTGGAAGTACCTCATATGTTCTCCTTGTGGTTCCTTGCCACTGAAAAGAGGTGTCTTGCTCCCTAATAAAAAGTTTTCCTACCACCAGCTTTGCCTGTTGACGTTGATCCCTACATGCAGCACTCACCTTTCCATTGAACATTGCTGCCTTACCATAGGTCATCCATGATCCCCCACACCTGGTACCTCTGCCATCTCATCCTTTATAAGCACTGCCCCACTGTGCCCCGTTATGCTATTCTCTTGTACCTTTTTAATGGCTCTTCTTACTCCACATGGATCTAATTTGCCTGGAGCCTGGAATCTCACTCCTTCTTCTCATTAGCTCCGGTTTGACTTCTGATGCAGAAAGTTTGTTTTGAGAATTACCTCCTTCACTGTAACTACACATTCAGTCAAGGGTGCAGGTTCTGAATTGTATAGGGATCAAGATTTGACTCTGCTGTTGTGGCATATACCTGTAAGAATCTTATTTTCTTTGTTTAAATACAGCATTACCCCAGCCTAAGAAGTAATTTACCAGGCAGAACTGCCCTCTGGCAGTGCAGTACCAGTTGCTAAGAGCCCCAGAGATGCTGGCTGTTTGTAATTATGTGACAAGTAGATTGAAATTCTTTTTATTGTGCTCTATGGCATTATATATATAGGTATATGAACATCTGATATTTTATTAAAGGAGCATTACTATGCAGACTTTTGCAGTATAGCGAGGGAGAAGTGTGTGCAACACTCCCTTCTTTACAAAAGTATGGAGGATCCAGTCCCTCAACTGACAAGTGGCTAAACAGAGTTTGAAGAGACATTTTTGTTTTGAGAAAGCCCCTCCCTATGCCCTGACAAATCACTGATCACATCTGAAAGAGCTCCTTTTGGGAGGTACGCAGGAACTCAGATGCCTGTCTGGGAACCATGCATGGTCTGTGATGGTCTTACGACCATCACAGATGATTGGGGTATCTGTGGGGAATAAAGGCAAGGTCTTCATTTGGCTTGTTATTTTTCAGATTTCTCATTCAAACTTTCTTTGACAGTTGCAAGGAAAGTGGTGTTTTGCTGTTTACAAGAAAAACTAGAATTCTGGTGGCAGGTGAGAAGGAAAGCTGAGGTGTTACTAGTAAGGCAGGAGACACTAAGTGTCCAGCTATATACCAGAGTGGCTGTTCCCTTAAGAGCCAGCAACCTTATCTACCTGTGGTAAATGAACAGTCCCCAAGGGCAGATTACACCATGAAGATAACTGCAGCAAGAGTTTGAGTTTCATCTTTCAGTGTGTCCTTTCCCATGGAGAACTGAAACCAAAGTTGTAACACACCCAGGTGGTCTTTCTAGGGCAGCTCTTGAGGGAGTTTATCTTTGTTGTTGTAAATGTGCTGTGAACTATGAAGTTCAAAGTGCACTGCCCAGGTGACAGTAGGCTTTGTGCCTTATTTCATGCTCTCCCTGTGTTCCCTTCTTACACCTTCCCCACAGAAACAGGACAGGAGCTCGGCTCTCGTAGATGTGCTGCTCTGCCGCTCATTATGCTCATTGAGGTCTGAGCCCTTTTATGATAGTGGATTTTTCTAATTGATTTCTTAAAACTGTGTATTTCGAGCAAGGTATTTGTGACATGTTTTAGTCAGACTCAACTGAAACAGAAAAACCTTACAGCATGCATCAAGTTAGTTTTCATATTCTCCATCTTTGGTTGTTTGGCTGCTGGCACTCTGGTTGTGGAAGAACCCTTTGGATTACTTTTATTCTCTCACACTGGTTAGCAGCTCAGCTTTGTTGAGCTGGTGCTTCTCCACTTCACAGGGCTGAATTGTGCTAGGCTAGCGCCAGAGTTGTCACAGTCTCAGGGTTGTGAGGATTGATAGCGTCGGCATTATGAGCTTTACTGCTCTTCTGTGGCTAAACTCTCAAACTGAATGAGTCCTCTGGCAGAAATTCCAGGTCATTAAGCCAGCAAGCGTTCCTTGCAATCCTTTTTTGTGACTAAACTCAGACTCAGACTAAACTCAGAGTCTGAAGTTACTCTGTCCTAAAGAGCCATCTACTTTGGAATAATAGGTAGGGGTGCATCAGGAGGTATGGGTACCTCTCATGTCAGAGTGCTAGTTTCTTCAGTAGTCCCAAGAAAAACCAAAGCCACACTGGATGCATAATGGACACGGGTGCAGCAGTGTTTCATCTGTAGCTCTAACCTGAAATGTCACTGGTTTTGGAAGATTTCTGTATCTGAATGACTAGTGGTTTACGTTAACAGAACCCGATTCAGATCTTACAGAATCCCACAATGGTTGAGGTGGGAAGGGACCACTGGAGGTCACCTAGTCCAACCTCCCAGGTCAAGCAGGGTCCCCCAGAACACATTACTCAGGATTGTGCCTAGATGGGTTTTCTCCAGGGAAGGAAACTCCACAGCCTCTCTGGGCAGCCTGTTCCGGTGCTCAGTCACCTGCACAGTAAAGAAGTTCTTCCTCATGTTGAGGTGGAACTGCCTGTCTTCCAGTTTGTGCCCATTGCCTCTTGTTCTGTTGCTTGGCACCACCAAGAGGAGCCTGCATCCATCCTCTTGACCCCCTCCCTTCAGGTACTCCTAGACATTGAAGAGGTCCCTTTTCACTCGTTTCTTCTCAAGACTGAACAAGCTCAGCTCTCTTAGCCTTCCTTCATAGGAGAAATGCTCCAGTCTCTTAGTCCCTTGATCATCTTCTTATCCCTCCGCTGGACCTGCTCCAGGAGTCTCTCTTGTACTGAGGAGCCCAGAACTGGACACAGCTCTCCAGATGTGGCCTCACCAGGGCTGAGCAGAGGGGCAGGATCACTTCCCTCGACCTGCTGGCAGCAATGCTCTTTCCAATGCATCCCAGGATACCTTTGGCCTTCTCTGCCACAAGGACACACTGCTGGCTCATGGACAGCTTGCTGTCCACCAGGAGCCCCGGGTCCTTCCCCACAGAGCTGCTTTCCAGCAAGTCAGTCCACAGCCTGTCCTGGTGCTTGGGGTTATTCTTCCCCAGGTATCAGCCACTCCTCCCAGCTTTGTGTCATCAGTGAACTTGCTGAGGAGGCATCTGCACATGTGGATGTCAGGTTTGACTGAATGGTCTGTAATCCAGTTCTCCCACATGAAGGGATAGTCTGTCTTCCTCCCGACTTTCTCCCTGATCTCCTGGTCAGGTATTCTTGAGAGCTAGCCTTGGCAGTGAAGGCTGAAACAAAGAATGCATTCAGTATCTCAGCCTTTTCTGCAGCCTCTGTTGCAAAGGTCCCTGCTCCATTCAGTAGCTGGCCTACATTTTCCATAGTTTTCCTTGTGTTATTGGTGTCTTTGAGGAAGCCCTTCTTGTTATTCTTGACATTCTTAGCCAGATTTAATTCCAAATGGGCCTTGAACCCATTGAACACAGAATGCTGATTGTCCTGGGTTGAATCTTAGTCTGACCCTAAATAGCCCATCTGTAACACCAGTGAACCTCAGGTAACAGAATTTGAGCAAGTGGAGAACAAGCTTGCTGCTTGTTACCTTTTAATGATTAGTGGCTTCAGGACATCCTAACCCAGAAGCTGCGTTTTCATATTGTGTTTATTAGCCACTCTTGAACTCATCTCTTTAATCTCTTTGCATGTGCTACCACAGCACAGAATTCTACAGATTTTAGCAATGTTCAGTGAAAAAAGTAGTGGGGTTTTGGTTTTATTATTTTTTCTTAAAGCTATTTCTCACTAGAATAGTGTTTTCTCTAGAAAATTGCACTTCATGTGACAAATATCTGAGTTGTCTTAGTACCAAGGAATGTCTGCCTGATGGCAAGTTTCCTCTAGATTCTGTGTTATAGTTGACAGCAAAAGAAAGTTTTGCAATTGTTTCACTCACATATACTGAAGTATCCATTTGAATGAAAAGTATACCTGGTACTCTTACTCACTTGGTGTATGCTCAGTTGTGTTTTCTGTTGTCCTCACAATTTTATTTCGTCAGAGACTTGAGTTTTTACATGACAGGACTGCTATAATGCTTGTCTTGTAAGAGCAGTGTATGTAAAATTACATCCTAGGTGAACAATTAGGCCTACTTAAAATGGAAAAAAAGAAATATTCAGAGAGTTATTTATGTCAGGGGTTTTTTCTTTACTCTGCAAATTTGTATTTTTCTCTCACTTTTTTTATCTGTCTCTTCCTTGCAGCATCAGCCACTATGTGCTGGTGATGTCACTGACCATATTTATGATGGTGATGAATGGACTGGCCCAGCTGTTAACTACACAGAGACTTGGACTTCCCAGAAGGACTAAGCACCATTCCACGTGATAAAGCATCCTCAGGTGTCCTCTGAACCAACCTCCAGCTCTGGAATGTAAATAAGGGTTAATGGACTAGAGTGCCAAAATCCTATCCAGTGATCAGAGTGCTGTGCTGATACAGACTAAATGCTGTCACATGCCTGAAATTTACATTTGAGGGTTGCCATTTAGACACCAGTGGGAATATGAGAATAAAAAAGTCTCTGTTTATTCTTCAAGTGTACACATTTCTTGAAAATTAAAACAGCAACAAAATTGTTTTTAAAATACATAGGCAATTGTCTTTTGGGTTGTGTTTTTTGGGGAGGTGGGTTTTTCTTTTTTTGTTGTTAGAACTTGGCTGCCAGCTGTTTGTTTACACATACTCTCATTCAGAGTCTGCAAAGTTCTAGCTTCGTTTCCTGACTCGCATAAGCACCTCCCAGACTAAGGCATGAGTGAAATCAGTCTGGGCAGATCACTGGGTTGTGTGTACCTGATGTGGCACACGTGTTGGAATGTCTCTGAAACGGGCTGTGCTTGTTGCAAGCCGTGTCAGCGTGCCTGTGAGAATATCTTGAGGCAAGTTAAGGCTGGTGTGCTGTGAGGCTGTTGCCATAAGACATGTCTTTCAGCTCATCCTACTGTGAATTGCTGCTGCTGACTGTGCTCTCTTGCTGCCTCCTGAACCTGGGCAGGCTGAGCAGTATGACACTCAGGTAGCAGATCCAAATGAAAAGGAACCTGGGTAAATAGCAGTCAGATTCCCTGGGCCAGCTCATGACAGGGTGGGCAGGAAGGTTAGGGCTGATTGTTTCCATAGCAGTCCAGAGTTAGATCAGCATAAAGAGGTCATGAAACTGCAGCTGGAGTTGTTGGTTTGCAGAAAGTGATGCCATGTGGAGGGGTTTTTTTGTTTGTTTCCTTGTTTTTCTTTCCACCTGTGTTCTGCTCCTGATTACAAGCATCAGTAATGGCTGCACAATGAATCTAATGCAGATTCCTGGTATACTGATTACAAGTGAGAAGGAAGGAAAAGAAAAATTGTTGTTCACTCTGGCCCATTCTATGATGGCATCACTAAAAATTGTGCTATATAATATCCCTGTGTCACACTCCCAACTAGCAGCCAGGACTTTCTATCTGGGAGCTGATACATATGGTGCATGATGCTGGCAGCCAAGGCTAGACATGCATCATGAGGGCTTCTCCAGTGCTCTTTCCAGCCATCTGGCATTTGGCCATGGTCACATGTCTGTTAAACACTCTGAAAACTAGTCATCCCTCTGCAGGAAGTTTGGCTGGGAAAAAACAGTTACAAACCTCCATCTGCTTGGTGGGTACTGGAAAAAAATGGCATCATGGGCCTGCAGTCATCCATGCAGCTTCAGAGTACCTCGTGAGAGTGTCTGAGTACTGTTAAGGGAGTAATTTTTTCCACTAGGTGATGGTCCAGTGGTCTTACTGGGCACGTTGCCTCACAGCTGGCCTCAGTCACAGAAGATATTTTGCATCTGTTGCAGGCTCTACCTGCAGACTGCACACCTAAAGGTGGACATGTGCCTGATGCTGGTGGTTGTACCCTACAGCCAAGGCCAGGAGCAACCATAAACAGCTGCAAAGTTGCCACTATGGCAAAGTCTGTGTTCCCATGGGAACATGCCACACTTGTTCCAGGATCCGGTGAGTGTCTGCTATGGACAGCTATCCTTACCTCAGCCTCACTCCACAAGTATCTGCAGCATACTGTATTGATGTGGGTACTTACTGTATCCTCAGCTTTCTGTGACCTAGCTGATGTCTTGAGACCTCTGTCCACAGTGCTGTCCCTTCAGTACACAAAGCTCTAAGCCATTGACCATCCCAGTCTCCATTGCTGGAGTGACTGCTTTGCAGAACTAGTTTGTAGAACAAATTCACTCATGGGAGCAGCTGAACAGCTGGCATTGATATGGTGTGAAGAAATTGACTGAAAAACTGGGAATGTGGGACTCACAGGGCTGCCATGCTAAAGTCACACCTTCTGCAAGCTCATCAAAACTGCTTGTTATCTATGACAAGGCCAAGTGGATGTCCTACCTATTGGGAGGTACATACTGCTGGCATTGCAGGGTCCCTGAGAGAATGCAGAGGAGCTCAAGCCGGATGCCTTTTTTTACCACAGAGGGCTGGTAATAAAACAGCATCTCAGCCCACTGCGTCTGGTGCTGCTCATCTGTGGCAGTAGGAATAATCTATATACTCTGGTACACAGGCAAGTGGAAATGAATGTGCAAAGTACAACGTGCATCAGTTACTCTTTCTGCTTATGGTTTCCACAGCACCTTTTTCTACACAGTGAGTTTTGTTTCTTACATCCTTCCTTGTAAGAGAAGAAAGGGGACAATGAGCACAGGGGAATATTTGCGATATGTGTGTTGTTTTTCCCCAGTGCTGCTCTGCAGGCATTTGTTCTTGTTTGCCATTTGCTCTGGTTGGGCCATGGTGGTAGCAACCTCAGCTGCCCTTTCCCTTTCCCCCTCTGGTTCCTTGCATCTCTGTGCCATTTGTGAATTCAGTTTCTATTAGGGCCACGGGAGTGCTGGAGAGCAGCTCTCATGGAGAGGCAGGATTGGCTGTGCTATTCTTGCATCTCCCCAGGGGAGGCTCTTGCTGGAGTCCTGGCCTGCACATCTGGGTTGACTCCAGCATGGAGAGGTGTCAAAAATTCTCCTACTCAGCTACTTTACACAGCCCCATGGGGTGTGTGACAGAGTCAACTCTTCCCTCCCACAGATGCGTGTTCTCCAGAAACACTTGAAATGATATCAGCAGTAAAATGTCCTCCCCAACCTTAGCAGCTAAGGTCGGGAGTAAAATTCTGTGTTTGGATGGGTTTAAGCTTTCTTTTGTTCTACTTGTGGGTCTTCAAGCACCATCATCCCTCTTCATGGGGTCCCGACAGGATTCAGGCCACAGAAGGGGAGTTCTGAGCCAGCAGAGGCTTCCAGCACATGTGAAGGACATGAAGGCAGAATTACCCCAAGCCCTTCTGCCTGCCTTCTTTCACCTGCAGCAGAGCTGCACACTCTTTGACTCTGGAGCAGGTGAGGCTCCGGAGATTGAAAACCTCAGGCTGGAAAAGGCAGGTAGATTGACATTGTTATTTATGCCAAGGGTAGCACAATTTATATATTTTTTTTTAACTAAAAACCTCTGCAAAGCTTCTGTCTTCTTGATTTCAGATCCATGGATCCCTGAAGAGCTAACCATAAACCTAGTGTGTCCATCAGGTGGTATAATGCAAGAGAAACTATACTGAAGAGCAGCTAATACAAAGGTCTTGTAATCTTCAGCACTAGGAATTGTTCTCTGCTTTTTTCTTATCAAGGCTGTACAGAGCAGCCTTTTGATATCTGCCCAGGGAGTGAGCTGTTCCTTCAGAAATGATGAAGCTTAGATTGTATCAAGACCTCTTACGACTCAAACTAAATAACTTCCCCTTCTCTCTCACAGAGTAAATCAGATTTTACAAGCTTTGGCAATTCCAATGCATGCCGTGCCTGTTAGTTGTAAGTCTGGTACAGTCTTCACATTTTTGAATGAGAACAAAGATATGAATGAACATTCATGGTGTCACCCAAACCTTAAACTGCGGTGTCTGGTTTGGAGAAGCCACAATGCAAATGTTTTTTCAGCTCTTGCCACCCCAGCTAATTTGTAGGGATGTGATGCTCAT
Organism: Promerops cafer; assembly: GCA_013398275.1. Classification (NCBI taxonomy): domain Eukaryota; kingdom Metazoa; phylum Chordata; class Aves; order Passeriformes; family Nectariniidae; genus Promerops; species Promerops cafer. Next base: position 2,846,064 of record VZSE01003443.1, on the reverse strand, counting down.
CACTTCACCAGATGATTGTGTGAATCCTGCAGTCCCTCTTCCTGTGGCTTTGGAGTAGTGGGGGTACTTCTCCCAGATGTCTTTGGCAAAAAGGATGAGAACACGGAGGGTGCTGTGCTTCTGCATCTGATAGATGTGGGGTTCTGTGAGCAGGAGCCAGCTGAAGAGAATATTTTTGGGAGCTATAGTTGTGGTAGGGTAGGGAAGGGAGAACTTAGGCTCTTGCACGTGCTCTGGGGTGTGCTGTGTGTCACAGTGGTGGGGCATCTTCAGATGCCCCCTTCTCCATCATCCCATGGCTTCATCCAGCCTGAAGGTGAAAAATTGTCTTCTCCTGTGTGTTGTCATTGGGAAGCTGGTTGGTGAGCTCCTATGGCTGGGGAAGGTCTGGGAACCTGTCTTGCAGAGCTGCCAGGTGTGTGGTACAGGCCCAGATCAGTCCTGGTTATCCATCCATGAGACGGGGCTTGTGGTGAGCGGGGCCTGACCGTCACAGCAGCTGGTGGTCACCAAATTATTTGCCGTTCTCTCTGCTCTCAGACTAGTTATGTTCATAAGGATGTGTAGTGTTGAATCCAGTTCATCTGCTTACAGAGGCTCTGAATTCAGCTGCTTCCTGTAAGAGCTTCCTCCTCACCCCAGGGCAGGGCACAGTATTTTAGCATTTGAGGACTGAAAAGAGGAAGAAGGCGGCTGAAAACATGGCACTCTCCCTCTTCCCATGACCTTTGAAACCAAACTGGTTGATATTTTCATTATTTGTTTATTTATTGACTTACGTTTGGCGTAACTTTCTAACTTTGAAGGTGGATAATATAAAGCGGACGACAACACACCTTGTTTTGTTTGCATTTTATTTTCCGTGCGAGTTGTAAGAGCAAATGCCTCTAACGTTACATAAAGTGAAGTTGACTCAAAGGTTTACCTTCTGCTCAGGTCAATACTGCTGACAAACCTGTTAATCATGGCTGGATATCATCCAGTGCTTTCTCTGCGATGGGGAGAAAAAGCACCAGACCAAGTTCCCCCAGCCATCTGTGACTGCAGTGGGACACGGCCAGGGATGGAACCCACTTCTGCCCTGAATTTCCTGCCATCTGCACCCTCCTTCTTGGGGTGTCACCTCTGCTGCAAGGAGGTCCTTCCTGACCTGAATTGTCCTGTGACCCAGTGTACAGCCACCAAGTCCTGCACACCTGATGGTGGGGCCAGTGATTGAGCAGGGGACAGGGTAGTGTAGAGTCAGGCCTGGGGAATTTAAATTTAAATCACTGCAAAAGCAATCACACCTGGGTCCAAAGTTTTTGCCTCGAAGTGAGAAGGGAGGAGAAATATGAGAAAGCTATGTGTCACTTCCATGGCCCTTCACTGTTCCCACTGCCTCCTTTTCCTTCTCGAGGGGTTTGCAGCTCCAGCAGTACCCTGCTCAAGCCTGGCTCCAAGCTTCAGCAACCACAAGCTGATCCAAAGGGCACAAGTCTAGTAACAAACATTGCACAATTGAACCACTGGCATTTAGGGCTGGGGAAACCTCTGACCAAGACCTAGACGCCTCTAATTAAACTTAGCTTATCGCTCTTGTGGAAATGCTGAAGGACAAGGCATTCTCAGTGCAGTTCTTATATTGACTTTCTGTGGAGTAACCTTTATATATCTCAATAGATGTGGCCTTTTAGTGATGGACATCATTATTCTGCCTTCTTGGCATGTGAGGCAGTGCAAGACAAAAACTGCAGAGTAATTTCAACAGAGGCTGAAATTTGGTGGTGTGAGTCGTGGTGAGCACGCAAGCAGAGACACTGAAAATGCTGTGATTTTATTTTTATATCAATTTCCATATTAAGTTAAGAGACACTAGAACTTACTGTACAAAGCACTGCTATCCAGAACTATATTTAGCTGTTCAGATATTTGTGTCTCCATCTCACTAGATCTCCAGAAGTGAGTGGATATTTTCCATCAAGGGCTTGTTATATCTGACCTACTGTGAAAGGAAAATATTCACCACCATGCATTTTTTCATACAAGTGGTATCTTTCTTTGTCTCTTCTAGCCTACTTTAACACATTATATTTCCTTTAAAACTATACAAACTTACTTGCTTTAATGTAACTTGGTAATTAACTGGTGGTTACAACTAAAAGAAGAAATTAAAAAGCCTGTCCTTTTTAAAGAATTACATAGTGCAGGAAAACCTCCTAGTATTTGGGATGATGGCCAAATCTCCATCCAGGACCTGAACTGAACACAAGCCTTCTGAAATTGTCGGAGGCTCCTCATTTCCTGGGGCTTTATTTCCCCACCAATCCCAAAACAGCCATGCAGTGAGCCCTGCCTAAGATTTCTTTTTCCCAAGCATGAGGGTGTCCCCTGAGGGTCCCTGCTACCTTTGCTTCTCCAGCAATCTGTGTCCTGTGTGGCCCAGGACCTGATCTGCCAGCCCAGCTCTGTAGGAGAATCTTAGGAGCATTTTGCAGTCAGTGCCGAAACCCAGGACAGTTCAGGGGACGAGTTTTGTCCTGTTCAGTGGGTCATGATGGCAGCCAGTCTATCACAGGAGAGCCCATGTGCTTAGTTTGCTGCTTCTTTGTTTGTTTGTTTAGGAGTTGGGGGTTTTTTAAAATTTATACTCAAAGCTTGAGATTTAGTTTTTTTCAAGTAATGATTGTGAGACCAGCTGTTGGCATTAATTTGTTTTAATATGACTCAATCTGAGCAGTGTTCAAGCTTTCTTTTAGAAAATGTAGCTGATTGCGAGTCTTTTTTTCCAGGCAGTTTGCTTGACAGAGAATAAATTCTCACAAAAAGTTGCTCTACAGAGCAAGGGAACAGACTCTGTCATTTTCCCTTCCTGCTGCTCATTTCTTGCAAAAGTGCCTGACATCTGGGGAAAAGCAGCCTTTTCATTAGTGGGTGCATGGAAGGCCCATGGGCAGGAGCGCAGAATAACTGGCTCTGCAATTTATAGAACTGCAACTAATTGTGTTTTAAGGCTCTGTTTCAGTAAGGCACCATTGTTGCCCTTCATTCCAATAAATATATTGGAACTGAATGGCAGTAACTATATTTTCCCTCCTCGTGGCGATTTTAATTCTTTGTGAAAAATCACGGCAGCTGTGAGCTTTCTGAATACAAAGCAACAGAGCACAGGTAAGTGGAGGTGACATTCCCCTGTAGTTCACAGCAATTAACCTCAGGAGGGAAAGAAAAATTAAAATGGTCACTGGTGTTTGGGAGAATTACCTTGTGGTGCATTGCAAATACCCTTGAAGGCAGTGATTTAACTTAATCTGTGCTAGAGTTATGCAAATATGCTTACGATACGTTTGACAGCTTGATCCCTTTCTCACTCTGGGAGTGGAGGAGGAAGATGGATCAATGTACATGCTTCTAGAGGCAAAATGTGTGATACTTGTCAGGTTAGAGCTAACTGGCATTATTTATTTGCTTACTTTGCAAGTCTGCGAATGTGCCTCACCATTAAGAAGACGAACACGGTAATGATTCTGTTTAATTAAGGGAGAAGTAACTTTCTTGCCAGTTCCAAGTGTCGCTTGATCTATCCGAGGTGTCACAAGACTGGAGAACTGCAAAGGGCTGAGGAAGCATTATTTGTGCTCAATGCGTGGAGCTTTATGAAAGCAATTTACATATTTGCACACTGAAGCATAACTACCAGAACATAAGCGGGGTGATAAATGATTAACTATAAAAGATTGGCAGCTTGGGCAAAAATCCAGCAGAGCACTTAAGCATGTGCTTTACTTCAAACAACCTGGCCCTGCTCGCAGTGTCAAGGCCTCTCTTAAGTTCGGGGATCTGCTCCTGCACTTAAATGTGTGCTTAAGTGACCAGGAGGACCAGAGTCTGGCTAAGCGAGCTTATAAACAGGAAAAGCTTTCTCGTAGAATGCTTTTAAATCAGGATGGCAGCTGTAAGCAGGACTGTAAACAGATGAGAGCTCATCACAGATGGAGCATCCCCAGCTCCTATTGATGAAGTGGGAATTGTCTGTTGCCTAGCATTTCTCAGACAAAGGGCAGAGCCAGAGGTACTGCAGCAAAAGACTAATCTAGTCTGCCCATTTCAGCACAATGTTTTGTTTTGTGCATTTTGTTCTGGTTTGTTTCTAATTTTTGGGAACATAAACATGCTAAATATTTTATTGCTGTTCCGTGAAAATCACGCTCTGCTTTGGCCAAATGTTGCTTTCCCTAAATGGTTTAATTGAAAATGGGATTTGGCCAAAAAAAACCCCCAAAAACCCTAGGAAACAAAACCCCCAGCCTCCCAACAGTATTTTAATTTTCCAGTAATTTGAAACTCTTCTCCAGCATTGATCTTGCACCCACCAAGAATCCTGTTCGTAACTTTGCTTCATCACAAGCCACTTTCTTACAGGGTATTTGGAAGTTCCTGAAGCTGGAGGTCGAAGAAACTACTCTGAAGCACAAGCATTAAGCAGAAGTTGAGGACCCAAATGAGGGTAATTCTGATGGAGCTGGTTTTGGTCTCCATGTAACAATTCAGGAATGTTTCCATGCGCCTGAGTGAAATTTACCAAACGAGAACTACAAGTAAGTCCACTGCTGTCTCCTTTTACCCCTTCTAAAGGAGAATATTTGGGCTTACATCTGCTGTCATAGTGACTTGCTCCTCGAGTTACCCCTCCCATCTCCAGCAGATCCCTGGGAGCAGTGGCTACTGTACATTCACCAGGCATTCACTCAATCCTTGTGGGCTTTTATCTCACCACAGAGTGATACATGCTGCTGTCACATGATCTTTCCATTTTGGGAAGCTTTTTAAAATTTATTTTATCTCTGCTGATAATCTCTCTTAAACCATGTCTGAAGTTCTTGGTGGTTGGGTGAAGCGTAATTAAAGCATATCAGTGTGATGGTGTCTTTCATTCAGGAGACAAGAAGGAAGATGATAATCTTCTTTTTTGGAATAAATGTGAATGGATTCAGTGCCCAAAACATAGGCTCTGGATAATTAACAAGAAGCAGAAAAAGGTGAAAATATTTTTCCAGGGCTCAAATTAAGATCTAAGCAATAAAATACTGTTACTGGAGTGTGTTGTCAGCCTGAATAGCCAGGAAACAAGCAGGAAAAATAGGATCTAGAAAGTGCCAGAGACAGAAAAAAAGTTGGAAATACAATTTGGAGGGAATGGCTGAAAATTCTCATAACAAGTAAGAGTGCGGGCTAGAAAATGATAAAATTTCTCTGGTTTGATTCAGACTGTCTTCAAGGATTTTGTATTTCTATTTTCTTTTCAAAATCAACAGGTTTGCATAAAATTACCTGAATCCCTCAGCAATTTCTCCTCCTAATGGAGCTAACTTGAAAGATGCTGAAAAGTGATGAAACAGCATGAGACACACCTACCATGAAAGCAGTCACATTTTTGTAGTCAGAGGGTGGGGGGGCTGGAGCTTTCTCCATATGTGTTTAAAGCATTAAAATGGATTTTATGCTTCTGTAAGGCATGGACCTTGGATATAAGCCAACAACTGTCAAAATCTGCAGGAATTTCCTAAAGCCCATGGAAGCCAGTGGATTGAAAGGTCAGCTGTAGATAGATCAACAGTCAAAGTGCTCTCTCAGGAGCATAAGTTAAAGGCTGGTTATTGCAACATTCAAGTGCTTACATTTTTTGTAAGTCTACTATCATCCCTTTTTTACAGCCAGGTTTAATATGCTGGACCTATATGGAAGTTGTGGATTTCTGGAAAGTTATTGCAGGTGCTACATTGCTGCAGCTTTTCCAGGTAATGGTTCAGGAGACCACAAGCTGATTGTCTTCTCATATGCAACCCAACCCGCTCCCTCCACCAAATCCTCCAGCTCCCTTGGTCTCAGATTTGAAATCCCAATCTTTACTCAAAAGTTTTTGTGCAGTGCTCAACCCATGAGCGTGGGCAGGAGCAACACCTGGTCAGAACTGAAGAGGGGAAAAACCACTAAACCATTAATTTTCATGACCAATCCTGGTTCCTTGGGAAGAAAGTATATTGAGGTGGATTTTATCACTGGCAAATTAACTTGAGAATTGGTGAGGGATGTGGAAGAGAAGCTGACAACTCTTTGACAACTCTTCCATTACCATTATCAAGTAGTTTGGCTTTGTTTCTTTTACTGAAGGAAACTATATATATCTATAGATATATAGATATATATATCTATATATATTTGGGGGATTTTTTGTCCTTTTCTTCTAGACTCAGACAATTAAGAAATCAGTAAATCAAATAAATTCATAGCAGGAGGGGCAAGTGTATTGTTTTCTGGTTTAAACCAGTTATTTTGTGTTTTGTCTTGCCTGCAAAATCCTTCCTGTTTCTCAAATGCAGGATAAGTAGCCAATATATGTCACAAAATGTGTGATAATAAATGTTTAACTGCAGTTTTCCATTCCACATGCTGAAAGTAAGAAAAGGGGGGAGGAAATAGACATGTTAATGATGTCCTATCATTATCATATTTTCATAAGCTAGCATGGGAGGAGGAAGCATAATTACCTGCACAGAGACTGAGTATATTGACTTCAGCTATTCCTCAGCTGGAGCTGTTTTTCAGTGTGTGAGCACAAAAAGCTTTAAGGAATAATGCATAAAAATGCTATTATCCTTGGAAAAAGCAATATTCAGCTGTCTTGGCCATTATGTAGGTGAAAACACAATGGGTACCAAGACTGCTGAGTACATTTGCATGAGATGAGTTAAATCATCTAAGCAGAATGTCCCCCCTGTCTGTTTCACCCCGTGCTCAGATGCTGGGGAGCCTGGAAGCAAACGTAGAAAGAAGATGCAACACTGCATGAGCACTTCCATTATTTTTTTCTGATTAAAGAGGAGGCACAAAAAGTGTGGAGAGACTGGCTAGTCATGGAAAATGCCAGTGGGGAAGAGTGGCACCTCTGGGTTCTGTCACAGTGTGCAACTTTGGATAACTTGATAAAGTGTCTGGGATCACCTTTTTGAGCTTGATTTAATTTTTAACAAAATGTCATGACACCAAAATTCCCACTTCAATCCACAGCATTCAGTAGAAGGGTCAGTCTTCCCCAGTGAAATGGGAATTGTTTGAGACGATGACCCACCCACACTTTACCCCTTCTCTGAAAGGTTCATAGCCTACATGAGGGGCAATTTCTTTTGTACTTGCAGTAGGAATCTGATCTCTATTGGGGTTTCTGGGAATCTCAGTGATGCAAATAATATTCCCCTCCAGCATCAACTTGAGTGCCCTTTGCCAAGTTGTGACCACTTGGTGCTGATAAGGTTCAGTGTTAGTTGCTGGAGCAGAGACAGACACTGGCCTTTCTGGCACAGCACCACTGATGGATGGGGCCCTTCCTCTGGGCTGCATTCGTGTGCTTCCAAAGCCTTTGCAGGCAATTTAGTGAATATTTCCCCGGGATGTTGTGCTTTGAAAAACAGGCATAGGGATTGGAGCATGTTAGCTCAGCTGCGGTTTTACTGGCAGTATGGGACATGAAATAACATAAAGTTTTCATTTGGCCATAGAAATGACTAAACAGAAGTACTTTACCACTTAGGGAGTGTTACATTCTTGTCGTGTCTCAGCATTTTCAGATACAACAGATGAAACAAATTAAATTATGCAAGCACTAAAAGAATGCATTCTTAGCCCCATCTTTAACTTGCCTGCAAATAAATAAACACAAATAACTTACGTTGAAAGTACTGTGGGTGAAATTTTTGCCTTGTGCTGGTCCATGGAACATATATACATGTGTGTGCATCTGTAGGTGACCCATAAACTGTTCTGCTGCATGTGTTGCCTGCTGGGTCTCACAGTGTAGGAGAAACCACATGACTGCACATCCCTTATTTGCATTCCAGTTGTATAAAGCTTTGGCAATTTGTTTATGCAGTTGAATGTATGCAATTATCAATAACAGAGCCTACAATAAGTCCCAATTAATGTTGCCTCAGGAATCTTCCTTTATGTTGTGCTGATTTCTGTAGATTTAAACACTCAGCATTAATGATGCATTAATGTTGTTTTCTCTTGTGTTTTGGGGGGTTTTGGGTTTTTTTGGGAGTTTGTTTTTTTTTTTAATTCAATGCTGTGTTTGCAGTATATAATCTCCCATTTATTTTGTTCTCTTTGCTCAGCAGGGACACATTTTCCACTGATTCTTTATGAGACTTCTTCATGAGTATGAAAGCCATTTATCTTTATTAGTTGTATATTTTGCTCATCACCTCTCTTGCATTTATGAATTAAATATTTATTGATTTTTTTTGCAAAGAAGAATGCCTCACTGCTCGGTAAGAACAATTACCAGCAGCTATGCACAGAGAACCATAAGCAAAGCAAACCTTCATTACTTCTGCATGTACTTCCATGTCAGAAGTGACAGGAGCTGATCCTGTCTTTTAATGGAGATCCTTGTAGGGCTGGGTATTTTGTTTCCAAGAATCTGTATAATTATAATGGACTGTGAAAGAAGAGATTGCATCTATTTGTTTTGTTTCTTTTTTTTTTTTTTTTTTTTTTTTTTTTTTTTTGCTTTGTGATACACAAGCAAAAGTGAAGGAATTTTTCTTCTCTCCCCACTTTTTGGCTTGTAATCTCGCCAAACTGATAGGTATTCACTCTGATATCATATGAAACCTTTATAATTAAGACTGAAAGTGATTAGCTTACTCTCAGTTTTTCATTAATTAATTTTAAGGCTCAAAGGATCAGTGTGGTCAGCTGGAGGTATTGCTGCATGAAGCCTACAGCCCCGACGGGATCTTGCTGCAGGAAGGTGTGCAGCCCTGGGCTGGAAATGGTGTGTTCGTGTAGCATACAGGACAAATCCCTGTCACCTCGGAAAACAGGGAGATTGTTTTCAACCTAGATAATGTGCCTGCAAACTGCAGCCAAGGAATTTGATGCTGAGTCTCTATCTAAAGCCCTGTCAAAGAAAGCAGTCACAGAAAATTACTTCAAAATTGTTTCCTCTCCCCAGCAATATCTTGTATTGTTTGAAGTTATGTCCCATGAGCAGAAGACCTGGTGGACCCTGAGAAGGCTGTGCCTGTGCTCCCTTCCCCTGGCTGCCTGGCCATGTTCCTCAAGTGTCCAGGCAGGGGCCATCCAGACAAATGGCATTGCTGACCCACTGGCCAGTTGTGCCTGGCCTCGGCCATGTGCTTTTCCCTGGGACCTCTTATTCTCCCAGACTGCTCTGTCTCATCAGTCATGTGGAAGTTCAATTATTTTTGAGACTTATACCTCTAAGACTACTTTGAATTCAGCTGAAATTGGCTGAGCGAGAGTCAGAGGAGGATGAAGTCTTTCCTCCTGAGGACACGGGCTAGTAACTCTGGCCTCCCAATGACCATCCTTCTCTCCCCTCCCTTATTGCAGCCCTTGGCAATTGGAAATTAAAGACAACTTCTGCCCTCTGGTAGAAATCATCTAGGTGGGTCACTCTGATTTTTGGCAAATAAAGTTTTTGCCTCTTCACTTTGTGATCCAAAATGGGCCAAAACTAACCCTGTCCCACTGATCACTACTGACTTCCTTGAAGTTGGAAGGGTGATATGAAGACCTGAGCTTTGGCCTTTTTTTTCTCAGGCTTGATGGTGTTCAGGAAAGAAAGGGAGCTTCTGTGCCCTGTGGGGTTGCTGGGTGCAAGTCTCTTGTGCTGGGCTGAGTCTGTGGCTAGAGCTCGGACCCTTATCAGGGAACTCGCCCCTCCTGAGTGTACGTGCAGGTATAGTGGCTTCTGTTCAACTTCTTTTTTTCAGCTGGGCTGGCACCACTGGGATCACTATAAGGACAGACAAGGAAATGTGAGTAAAGGCCCTTTTGTCCAGCATCCTTCACCGAGGGATGCATTGGGTTTTACACTAGTGGAGCCTGCAAGCTCAAATGGCTTCATGTTGGCTGCGTTTTTCAGTGGACTCCCATAAAAACACTTTTTCTTTTGCCAGCGCTTGGAGATTTGCTTCTCTTTTTGAAGAAACCTAGAGAGGAAAAAGCCTTTCCTCAGCAGCACTGTTGACACAGCCGCAATTTTCATTATCTGCACTTTTCTTCCACGGCAGCAATAATGTCACCTCCCTCATCTCCTTAGGGCTCTCCTGACACATCAGTCAGATGCCCAGAGCAAGATTGCCAGGAAATGGCTTTTGACAGGAAGGGCAGCTCCTGCCCCGCAGCTGTGAGGGCTCTGGCGGCGCCTGTCTGAGGACAGCGCAGGGGCGAGCGCTGAGGCGGCGTCAGACAGCGGGCCTTGCGCTGCGCTCCTCAAAACACTCCTTAATCTGCTTTTCTGGTGGGACTTCTCCCCTTCCACTCCTGATGGTTCATTTCTCCCTGGGGCTGCAGCCCTGTGTTTGCTGTTCTGAAACACCTCTGTAGTGATCAGCTCAAAGGCAGCAGAACTGAAGGTGATTTTCTGTGTGTCTTGGCTGAGGAGGATTGGGTTAATGCTTTCTTGCCAGGCACAGGCCACACAGGCCATGCAAAGCTAGGCTCTGATTAGTCATCCTCATACAATTTAAGCTCTACTGATAATGCATCTGCATTTTATTGTTTCTGCAATAAATCCTTTCTTTGCAAGATGCTTTCCTCTAGCTAAGGGTGTGTCGCCCTTCATGGAGGTGACCATGCCACTGGGATAAATACCCCTGAGGGGCAGGAACCACAGTGCCAGCATTGCTGCCCATTGACGTTAAAAACCTTGGCTTGTATGATAAGGTGAACAATCCTCATTGAAATACGCACGTCCCATCCCTCTGTCCTCCCCCACTGGTGTTTCTAGGGTGAGGTGTTGCAGTGGGAAGACCCCATCCTTTGAGTACCAGGGTGCTGGGATGCTCTCAGGGATGCAGAGGGATGAGGTTAGCTCCATATCCTTTGTGCTACACTTCACGCCCCGGGCAAAAACACGTTCCAGTGCTCCAGGGGCCCTTTGGTCTCAAAAGGCCTGTGCCCACCGGGGAGAGCCCGGGGCTCTGCAGCAGCTTGGTCGCTGCCTGTTGGAAATGGCCCGGCTCTGCCTGACAGTGAGTGATACATTCTCCAGTGGCATCAATCCAGGCACAGCTTCTCCCGTGTCAGGTTTCTGATGAAAGATACTCTCCTCTGCCACCTCCTTCTCCTCCTCCCCAGGAGTGACTCTTTGAAAACTGTGGCTGGCTTTCAAAGGCTGGCTGTTAAAACGCTGGCTGCTAAAAGAGATAACAGCGTGCCTGTCCATGAAAGCCAACCATCCCGGGTGAGCTCATGGGAAAATCTGATCTAACCTGCCTGTCTGAGCAGTATTTATAAGCACTGCTACCCAAGGATTAGGCAGCCCAGCTGCACTGATGTAGTCAGTAAAAGCAGCTGTTTACATTTCAAACTTTCTGATGTAGCAGGGTTTTATAAAAAAGTCACAAGGCCACACTTTTTGTTTCCTTTTTTTTTTTTCACCTTTTTTTCCTTTTTTTGGGCAAAGCCTTGAGAGGAACAAGCAGTACTTCAAAACCCTGCTGCCTCCATTTATTTAAACACTTCAAGATCTTGTTGTCATGTCCCCACCCCCCATCCCAAACGTCAGCAAATAACAAGTTTTATTTTTGGCACTGAAAAGGAAGTCAGGATGCATTCAACAGAGACTTGCAGGATGCAAGTTCCTACAGTTGCACCTACGGTGGGCACGTGAAGCTGATTTTCACCAGCTGATGAGCTTTAACTCCCAGTGCCCTGCTGACTCTACGACTGGGGTTTTCAATCAGGTCTGGCCAAAACACAGCTGGTTTGTCCTTTTCGAGTTGAGAGCCACTCGAACAGCCGCCCCTGGGCTATGGGTTTCAGCTGACTTGTTTAGACAGAGGGGCTGGAGAATCATGGGAAGCAGCTGGGAAATAAGGGTTTTCCCGCGGAGCCCAAGAAGTGGGATTGTTGGCGTCTTCCTGATGGTTCCAGTGGTCCTCCTCCTGCCTTGGGCTCTTCCAGGTAGGTGTCCTGAGCTCCTTCTGTATGGGGGTTTGGTACGTGGCTTTCATCTCGAGGCAGAGAGGCTTCCAGTGCTGTTCATGGATCTGTGCTGCATACCCTTTGTGCCCAGAGTCTTTCCCACACCCCTTCTGATCATCAGAGGGGCTCCCATGCCCAGCCGCTCTTGAAGGAGCTTTCCTCCTCTCTGGGGAGGTTTGTGATACCCCGGGAATGTTTTTTTTTCACTGAGCTGTTGTTTGTTGTTTAAGCATACTAATCCTCTGATTCCACCCTAGAAGGATTGGAAACCCTGTGTTTTATGTTTCTCGACAGTCAGCATTTTCACTAGATGAGGTTGAACGATAAAGGGTATTTACTTAGGCCTGAGGGTATGTGGTACTAGAATAAAGTTAATAAAAGAATTTTTAATATTGTACTTAGCTTTAAGTATTTATTTTTTCTGGCTATTCCCTCAGCTAGCTAGCTTTTTGGAGTAGTTCATTATCTGCTGCTACTGGGGCTGGGATATTGTGTTACCGCTTCCTCTGATTTTAAAGGTGACTATTCTGGTTGCTGTATTCCTTCATAGAAAAACTTTCTCTTCCTCCTGTCTGCTTGTCTCTTAGTGCCTGAGACTTACCCCGGGGACCTGGCTCTGTAAGGACTTGTATCGCTTCTGTGTTCCCCCACCCCTGCTTCAGGTTACTGAATTTACATTTCTATTGTACAAGTAATTACCTCATTCCTGGCTCCGGGCTGTATACCTTTGCTTAGGAAAACACTTGTGCCATGACTCTAACATTTCTCATGCTATATCATTTATAACAGTGCAAAAGCCTTTGAGGATTTATAATTGATAGCTCACCACAAGCTTTGCATACAGCCTAAATGTATAAACATGACCAAAGGGTGATTTGAGGACGTGCTTCCCAACATGGTGGATGCTTGGCTCCCAGTTTATTAGGATTTTGGGACTCCCAGCCTAGTGAGCTGCAGAAGAGATGCTGGAATTCCCATAGCCGGTGAAGGGCAAATCCCATACCTGTTGCTCTCCCCCTTTTGGCAGCATGTTGCTGCTTTTGCAGCCATTTTTTAATATCAGATGCAAGGCCAAAGAATCGAGGGACCTCCAGCGCCTGGAGGAGAGGTGGTGGCCTTGAGGGGAGGTTTCTGCAGCCCTGGTGTTCAGGGCTCAGTGCTTCCCTGCCAAGACAATGGCATTTTGCCACCATCAAGGAGTGGGCATGGGTTCTTCCAAGCAGGAAGGAGCTTGCTGTGCTTGCCAGCCCTATTTCTCCATGAGCTTTATGCACAGATGGGTGTGAGGATGCACGTCTGGTGTGTACTTCCCTCTCTTCCACACCCCTAAAGGTGTCTACAGCACTTGCCTATAGTCCTATGGATGCATAAAGAAAATCTGATGTAGAGCCTTGCCCTTCCCCATAAGGTCAGCCTTTTCGAAGTTCATGTTACGATTTTTAAAAATGTAGCTTGGTTAAAGCACTGGCCAAAGAGGAAATGTTTTGCTGAAAAGTGATTTCTATCTAAAAAAGTAGCTCTTCCTTGCCTAGTTTCTATATGTAAATTTTTATCAGAGCAAAAACTACTTTTGCAGGCAAGTTTCTGTGCAGAAATGTTATTGGTTCAGTGCAGGAGTCAGAGTCTCAACACAGGGTAACTGTTTGCTGAGCTATATTTGACAAAACAAATCTCCAGTTAATTTTCTTTTTCCTGAAAAAATACCGTCTGTCACTTGAGGGTGTCTGGCAAATTTCAGGCTCATAGTTCCTTAGAGCAAAGCTGTGCTGGGGCTAAATTCAGGCTTTATATTGGAAAGAAACTTGTGACCTTTTGTCCTTTTTCTACTGCAGCTTTAGAATGGATGTAAATCCATGAACTTCATTGTCAAGATGGGTCTGAAGTACCCATTTGTTATATCCCCATACATCCACACATACATATGTTTGTTCTTCTCAAGTAGGGATGATGTTCTGAATTTGCAGCCAAGGCTTGATTCATAGATAATAAAGCAGCTCTTCTTGATGTAGCCCTTCTAAAAATAATTCACAGGATTAAAAGTCTCTGTCAGGAAGCCAACTAAATGGTAAAGTTAATAATCTCTGCCAGGGCCCTAGGCATAGGTTGCCACCTAACAAGCAGTTGGGATTTGTGGACCTTTAAAAGCTAACATCTACAATACAGCTCACGGATCAGTAACACTGTGGTGTAATTTAGAGACACTTTAGAAGTGGGGTGTGGTGGGGAGGGAAGTCAATCCAAATATCTTTTTCCAATATTCTTTGGAAAAAAGAATACTGAGAGTGAATGTTTTTATCAGCCTTGAGGTTTTAAGCTGGCTATGTTAAAACAGCAGAGCAGTAGGGTTTTTATAACAATTATGAGATAATACTTTCCTCTTTTAAGGAATAATGAGGGTAATCCTCTTTTAATGTTTCTAATTTATAATTAAGGTAATTTCCATTAGAAATTATACCACCCTCCTGCCCTATAATCTACCAATGCACTTACAGTGAAAAAGGCTGAAAATGAACTGCAGTCTTCTTATGACTGAACAGGTATATGCATACCTCCAGCACACAGACAGGCCCATCAGCAATGGACAACCCCTTTCTCTGTCACTACAAATGAAAAGGATTCAAGAGCTGTGAGAAGTCAGACTCTTTGGGAGATGAGGTCACAGTGTAGGATGGGCTGCAAAAACGGGCCTGAGGGCAGGGGTGGCCCTGGTGCTCTGCTGTGGGGACTAAGCCTGGGCAGGTGGGTGACAACCCAAGCACGGTTTTGCTGCTCATTCACTCGGGTCCAAAGCAGGCACCCTGGGTGCTTGGGGTGGCTGAAAGGCTCCCTGCTATACAGCACCCTGTGCTGGAGAGGGGCAGCCAGGCTGAGAGTCCTGACCAGGGACATCCCAGTGGGCACCCAACTGGAGGGATGCTGAGGGAGGGGGACTGCAGCACAAAGCCAACTTCTGGCTGCTGCCACACCTTTCATTGGCACTGGGGAGAACCATGATTTGGAAGGGTGCAGAGAGAAAGTACAAACCCTCTTTCCCTTAAGTCAAAAATGCCCCAGACAAACCAGCCTAAAATCGGGTCTAAGTTCAGAAGAAAAATGAAAATTGGAAAATGCATTCAAAACCTTCCAGATTTCTTCATTCCTGGTATTAAGAAAAGAAATGGAACTCACAGTGTTTTTGCAGTGTGATCTGTGGGGAATATTTCCCAGAAAAACTGTGAGGAGGGATCTAAAAGAAGGTTTTTGCTTTTTGTTTTTTCTCCATTTGCTCATCTTAGCTTGAGGTCTGCAGTTGAGGGCACTACGTAGTTTGTAATGTCCTGGTCCTTTTTTCTTCTGGTCCTGGTTTTTTGTTTGCTTTGGTGTTTGGTTGGTTGTTTTGTGTTTGTTTTTGTTTTTTTCCTGGGAAACCGGTTTTAATAAAGGGGCAAATTTATTACAATACTTGAAGTACACAAATCATCACTGTCTTGTAATACCTTATCTTGATAGAAAAATGAAAACGCAAAGGATTTTGGAGCTGGACTTGACTCCTCTGCACTGTTTTCTCTATTTTCCACTCCCTCTCTTCCCTTCCAGAACCACTGATGCATCTCTAATAGGAAAAATGCAAAGTGTGCAAGTTGTCTTGGCACTGTGGCTCAACATCTTGTCATGTTGCACTATTATGTTGACTCTTCTGCACAGGGAGAGTGCATGAAAAAATCCCAGAAGCACTGTTCTGGTTCAGGCAACCACAATTCCATTTTTTGTTGGCTCTGGGAAGACAGATTCTACAGAGACAGACATCTCGGAGCTAATCAGCTGGTTTGACTTTAAGGGAGCTGTGTGGAGGAAAGCCAGTGGCATATTGCAGACCTAACTGTGCTCAGACTCAGTTATTCTTTCTTTTGTTTGCTTCTTTGGAAGCAGAAAGAAAAAAGAAGGATGTGCAGAATTTTGCTTCCAGAAACTGGGTCTATTGAGTTGTTCATAATTATCTTATAAAATAGGAGAGGATGAAATAGGGAAGCTTGACCCAATTATTTTCAAGGCTTCTGAGGGATGAATTTAATTATTTTGTTTTTTTGTGGTTTTGCCCACTCAAGTATGAAGTCCTTTAGCTACATGTGTCTGTCCAAGTGTTTTTAGTTTAGGTTATTTATAGGGCTCCACTATTGTGGTAGATGTGCCTTTCACAATCCATAGTTCAACACATTGCTCTGAACTAATACTGGTGATGAACCCACTCCTTCCACAAAGGGAACCAAGACAAAGCACATGCATTTGTTGAACTTGGATCGGGGTTATTCCTCATTTAAAGAAGAATGTTTGTTTCAGTATATGTTTTATTATGATGTTTAATCTATTTGCCCATGTCTTGAAGATCCTCAGCACAGTGATTCAGAACCATTAAGCCCTGTCCCAGATGAGGGAGTCAATGCTCTGCTGCTTACAGCTCCCACCTGCCTCATACCCACATACATCCTGTAACAGAGCCCTAGCACAGTCTAAGGAATGGGAACCAGCAGTCCAGAAGCAAGGAGTCCTTGGTGAAAGCAGATAAAAAAGCTCAGCAAGGAAGCAAAACTGTTGGTCCCTCATTTGTTCTTGATTACAGAATGGTTCAAAACAGACCTAAGAGTAATTTGACTGGAGCAGCAACTTCCCAACTTCTCACTGGCTGAGGTTTTTGTAGCAGAGCTTTACGAAGACAAGGATGCTCTCTCTGGTTGACTTAACAAGAGCAGCAGCAAATCACCAGCCTGTTAATTTTCTGGTTTGTTCACATGATGTGTGCCTGCTGAAAATGCTACCTTAGGTCAAAATAAAACTCAGTAGGAAAGCCATGTGACTGTGAAGGGAGAGAAAGGGCATGTTGAGCAATGCAGTGGCATATTAAAAAACACCTGTTAGGCTTGATTGCAGAAGTTAAATGCAATATCTGATTCAGCAGGTTTGGATCAGGCTTTTATGAAAAGCATTCAGGCTCATTCTATAGCAGCTTTATGTGTAAGAGATCTGTGGTTTGACTATTGCAATGGAGGGATGCTTCAAGGAGCTTTACACAAGTCACATGGGCATGAGCAGCTGTCTGGTCACACTCTTAGAGCAGGAGCCTGGGATGATCCTCTCTGGGGTCGTTCCCTGCTCTGCTCTCAAACATTACTTCAGCAGTTCTGATAACCACAGTGATTAGATTCCCTTAGAAGTTTGCATGGTCACAATTGTTCCAAGCCTTGATGTTCACACACTTGTTTCACTATCAAAGTTTGTACTTGATCAGTCAGCCCTCCTCTATCTATAAGCCACAAGAAAAGGCCTCTGAAGCTCTTCTTGTCTCTGTAAAGAGGAGGCATTTGGGTTCAGGCACGTTAATGCTGTTTCAGTGGACATCTTTGGGCTTCCCAGACTTCATTGATCCTCAGAAGTGAGTCCTTCCCCTCAGTAGCACTAGGAAGTCCAGGAAAGCTCTGGGTCATGGCTTAGCACCCCATGCTGCACCCCTGGAGATCTGCTGTACCAGGGAACATGGTCTGGATCCAGCCAGCCCTGTGAAGCTGCTGAGCATAGGCTGACCCTGGGTACGGGGGGATATCGCTGTGCCAGTGCTGGGAGGGTGCCACGGGAAGAACTCATCTGTGTCTGCCAGGTTGGCTGGCTGGCTTGGGCTCCCTGCTACACAAAAGTGGGACATCTTCTCCTGGAGCTGAGCTGCTTTGGAACCAGTCTTTGTGTGACTGTGTCAGGACAGAGAAGTCTCCCAAAGTTTGAGCTGAGTTCATAGAGGCAATTGCAACCTGCAGTCCTGTTAGTCTGCAACTAAAATAAGCAACCCCTGTATAGCTTAAAGTTGCCTTTTGAAAATTTATTCCTCATTATCATAGAATGCTAGAATGGTTTGGGTTGGAGGGGACCTTAAATATAACCTACTTCCAACCCCCTGCCATGGGTGGGGACAAAGCCCTGTCCAACCTGGCTTTGACCACCTCCAGGGATGGGGCATCCACGTGCCTGTGTTTTAATATTGGTGTCAGTGTGTCCACATGAGCATGCACTGCCTTGCTGTGCTGATTGTCTAGCAGTACCTAAAGTAGGAGAGTCTTCATCCCTGTGTTTTGCCTATAGTACAGAGAGATGGGGTAGATGGCCAGGTTATTTGCTCTTTCAGTGAGGAAAACCCTTAGCTGAGGTCACTGTGGTTCTGCTAGAGTGACATCAAGACATCAGCCTAGAAGTAGATGGTGCTTCTGCTGAGCAGACAGAGGTCATTGGCCCAGGGACATCCATAGTGCACATCTGTCCTGCTCCTGCTTCATAAAAGGCAAATTTTCCACATATCAGATCTGCTAGCTATTCCTCTGAAACATTTAATACCCTAATAAGTACAGTTTATCCCTTTAGAGATGGCCTTAAAACATAGATTTGGGAAGTTGAGGTGATGCCGTGGTTGGCCTGCAGTATGACAGTGGATTATAACTTTGTGTTGGCAAAGCATTTTCGAACTCTCCAAGGAGAGCACCCTAGATTCATAATTCATAGGATTTAGGGCCAGAAGGGACTATTAGATCATCCAACCTGACCCGTATAATGCAGATCATAGGATTTTTCTGAGTAATTTCTGCTTCAGCCCTGTAGCTTCTGTTTGAGCTATAGTGCACCTTACAAGGCAACATGTACTTTCAATTAAATGGAGCCAGAAATTAAGATTTTAAAAAATTATTATTATTCAGTGGTAGCTTGATCTAGCAGCTAATTACTCTCAATGGTTAGTGATTATTAAAATTAATTGTATCTTCTTAGCCAAGTTTCCAGCCATTAGATCTTGGTACATTTTTGTCTCATAAAGAGCCATTTAGTATTAGAAATATCGTTTTACAGTCAAAGTTTTTACTATGAGTTATAAAATCCTAAAGTTCAGGATCTTGATCATCTCAGCTGTATATAATGCGAAGAAGAGAACCTCTGCGATCCTTAGATGGATCAGTTGTTTTTTTTTTTACTGCACATTTTATATGCCTGCAGAATGGACTTGGTATTTGTGAAAATTAACAAAGCAAATCTCTTTTAATACATTACAAACAGTGCTCAAAGCCTGTTTTTTAATCAGGCAGAGGAATTGTCTCCTGCCTTGGAAAAAACCTTAGCTGAAATAAAAATTTGTATTAGAGCAATGCAAAGCATTTCATCAGACTTCAGACACAATTGAACTTAGCCTTGGGCCAGAGACTGAGTTCATGAACCACAGCTCATGCTGGCAAAAATTCAGCTGTGAGAAATGCTGCTTCTCCTTCTCCCACGACAACTTGCACCTTTTACCACCCTCCTCAGAGCCACATACAGAGGGAGGACACAGAGGGAGAGAAAAGCAGGGGGAAACAGCTTACATCTCCTGTCACCACGCATTTTTGCTGGGGGAGGATTTGGTTGCCCTTCTCTACTTTTCCCCTCAGTGGGAGGGGATGCAGGAGGGCATGAGACTGTCTGAGACATCCATGATTCAGTGTGCCTTGTATTGTCCTTGAAGGAGTTTCTGGGTTGTTGGGTACTAAGCCTGCCCAGAAGAAAAATAAATAAGGGGAAAAACCTCCCATCTGATAATGTTTGGAGGAGTGGAATACTTTTATTAGAGCCAGGCATGTCCACCAGAAGCTCTCTGCTGGTAAAGTGCTCCTGATGCAGGGGCAGTTTATAACAATGCCCTTAACAAAACACATAATGACGGCAAAATTGTTATTTCAACTGAAAACTTCAGTTTCTAAATCATAAAATGGAGCTTCTTGCTGCAGCTATGCTGAAAATGTTAAGTGTGGGCCACAGTTTAGGAGAATCTCAGTTGAGGTGGTTTGTATATCTGGTTAGTCTCTACAGTGAGAAGTCAACTCTGAGGAAAAGATGTGTGATTAAGAAGTTTGGGATTTTTTTTAAATACAGAAAGAAAATCTAGAAATAATAAAGGTTACCAACAGATGCCATAATATTTGATGGTTATGCAATAGATGATACATACCTACTTCAATCATAGAATGTTAAGGGGTTGGAATGGACCTTAAAGATCATCTATTCCCAGCCCTGCTGCCATGGGCAGGGACACCTCCCACTAAACCAGGTTGCTCAAGGCCTTGTCCAGAGTGGCTTTGAACACTGCCAGGGTTGGGGCATCCACAGCCTTCCTGGGTAACCTGGTCCAGTGTCTCACCACCCTCACAGTAAAGATTTTCTTCCTAATATCCAACCTAAATTTCCCCTCCAATTTGTGCCCATTGGTCCTTGTCCTATCACTACAGTTCATGGTGAAGAGTCTCTCTCTGGCCTCCCTGTAGGTTCCCTTCAGGTACTGGAAGTTTGCTATGAGGTCTCCATGCAAACTTCTCTTCTGCAGGCTGAACAGCCCCAGCTTTCTCAGCCTGTGTTTAGAGGGAAGGTGCTCCAGTCCTCTCACCAGCTTTGTGTTTCTCCTCTGGACTTGCTCCAATTGTTCCGTGTCCTTTTATGCTGGGGACCCCAGAGCTGGATGCAGCACTTCAGGTGAGATCTCACAAGAGAAGAGTAGAGGGAGAGAATCACCTCCTTTGACCTGCTGGCCATGCCCCTTTTTAAGAATGGAGCTTATATTTCCCTTTCTCCAGTCATCTGGGACTTCACCTGACTGCCACGATTTTTCAAAAATGACAGATGGTGGCTTAGTGACTTCATCTCTCGGGTCCCTCAGGACCTGCAGAGGAATCTCATCAGGTCCCATGGACTTATGCACACTCACATTTAGGTTTCCTCTTATAGATGGTTACAGATATTCTCCCCAGCTTTCTATTTTGGTATTTTATTTTCCAAATTTTTCAGCTGTGCCTGTACTGAAGAAACATGCTCTGATGGATTGGTGTGTGATGCAGTAAGAAGGTGGTCAGGAGTGTAGCATCTGTGTTTTGCTGCGTTAGCACCAATACTTGCCTGGCCACATCAAGGGTTTCCACCAGCAAGAGAGGCACCACTGTGTCTTCAGTCCTCCATGTCCTACTTTTCCAGTGCCATGGGGCCAAGGGGTAGCAAGAGATCTGTTAAAAGCATCCCCTTTACTCAGCACCTGGCAGTCCTAGAGTAGAGAAGTCCTTGATGGCTCTTTTGGAAGTTGTCATCATTCTCTTGGCTGGGGCTTTGTTAGCAGGCTAGTCCCCATACACAGCTCTTTTTCCTAGTTCTAGTTTAGTCTCTGCTGACTGGTATATAGCTCCTCTGAAAGAAATCTGGAAGATTCTGGAGAGAAAAGAAGGTACATACAGGCGATACTGGAATTCATAGGTGTGATGCAAGGTACAGAGGAAATTTAACAGGAAGTTTGGTTGTAAAACTTGTGCCAGTGAAGAGACACTGTAAAGGAGATATGCCTTTCTTATTGGCTCTTTGTTCCTGCCCTCTTCTTTGTTTTGACACAAAAGATGATGTAGCTGGAGATTAGGGTGCTGATCTGGCTGAAAATAAATATGAGAACCAGCAAACTGCTACACTGCTGGTTGCAAGTTGAGAACAATCTGTGCAGAGCTTGCTATAAAGGTGCAAAATCTGGTGTCAGGTATCCCTCCAGCCATGTTTCTTTTCCTGGTGACTGCCTGCAGGAAAGCAAGCTAAGGTATTGCATCCATAAATGTTTTCATAAACCAGACTGATCCCTTGCCAAGACAACTGATTTTATTTGGTTTTATGTCTGCGTTTCTTATAGAGCCAATTTCTATAGTATGTCCAATAATACCGCAGTGCTACTGTCTGTTTTGGTGACTCTTCCCTGCATTGATGGCACGTTGGCAGCTGATTGATGGCCTCAAACTGCTGTAAAAAGACCCAGTGGTGGCAGTGCTTGCAGGACTGTAGAAGACGCTTTGATGTTGCTACGGTGGAGTGCTGGACTGTAATGCCATGGATCTCATACTGTAATGCCATGGATCTCATTGGGATGGCTCACCTGTAGTCACCGCTCCGATCTGAATGCTTCACAGTATTCCCTTATCCCACTTGTAACAATTTCTTTGCAATGAAGAGGCCTGAGTAGTGCTAGCAGAAGGGTGTTTTATGTGAATATTTGTTTTCTATAAGTATATAAAGAGAGATCCATCTACAAACACCCCATAAAGCAGCTTGACTCTTCATGGAGATTTGCAGCTATGTTTACGTAGCCTGACACTGCAATATCCATACATCATCCCTTCCTCAAGGAAGTCTTGCTTCTCTTTTATCTCTTCTTGCCTTTTAAAGGCTCTGAGAATTTACTTTGCTCCCACATGACCAAAGCATACCATGAGCTCACTGCATCTGCTTCTTAGCAGATATTGTAGAAACACAACAGCATAATAGTGTTGTGCAAACTTGGAAGAGCTGGACTTGAACTTGAGCACCACTGGTGGGAATGTGACATGAATTAATGGAGATGAGTGTCAGATTTAGACCTCTTATCCTCATGCCAGCAGACTGTGAATCTCATGGTCTCCTTGGCTGGAACCGTGCTCATATGCAACAATTCACATGGTCTTAAACAAACCTCTCCAAAGATGCTAACAAATTAGCAAAAGGGTTGCTCCTTTTGTGCTTTGCTGGTGTCACGTGTTATCAAGAAATGGGTTCTGCAAAATTCATCTGTGGAAAGCAATGCCTCATCTCTACAAGCAGCTTGGCACTGCAGGCACTGAGCTTGGACTTTTCAAAGGAATCCCCACATTCTGATTTGATTTGCTGGGGTTTCCTGAACTTGCTCCACAAGCTTGCCTAGGGAGAGCTGCCTTTTTCTCAGTCCTATTCTCTTGCATGATGCCTAAATAGGGATTAATTTGTTCCTTTGTTATAAATCTTCCAGGACAAATGGAGCCTGTCATCATCCATGTTCCTAGGAATAACCAACATCATTAAAGTACATAAGCTTGTATGTATGCACAAACTCACACAGAAACACAAACACACTTTCCTAATACTAGAAATTTCCTGTAGGTGGTAGAAAACTCCACAGTTTACATTTATTGCTCATTATTGCAAGTGACATTGCGGTGGCAGTAGGTAGAAGTCCCATCTCAGATCTTCTACGTGTGGTGACTAAAACTGTTCCTCTCCAAAGAGCTGGTGTGGAGTTGCCTCCGCAGGGTGTTATGGAAGGTCTTGCCTCCTCTCCTTTGCTCCTCCTGCCTGTTTTCCCAGCTGAGGATGGATGGCGGGAGCCCCAGCAGAGGCTGCTGCACGGTAGCCCTGGTTGTTCCTCCTGGCAGCTGGTCTCCAGTGTGATGGCAGTTGTCTGGACGTCTCAGCGTGTGGCTCCTGGGGAGGGCAATGTGAGCCACAGATGAGGCTAAAGCTCTGCCTGGTTTGGGCAGGGGTGACCTCCAGCAGATCTAAGAGAAGCATGAGAGCAGACTCTCTACTCTTCTTCCCAGTCATGACCTTCTGAGCTGTAAAACCCCAGGTCACTCACACCCTGTGGCTCCTTGGGCTGAAGGATTAAAAAGCAATTGAGCTGGGTGTGCCTGATTTTTGTACCCTTTGTATTGCCCATGAAAACTTGATATCCAGACCTGAGGCTTTGAGTGAGTGGGATAGAAAAGCCATGTATATTTGCCAGTGATTCTATGGTGTGGAGATACCCCGTATCTAGAGATCACAGGATATTTTACAAGAACTATTAATCTCATTTTCACAGAGATGCTGCAGTGAAGGGTGGATAAGATGACTTTGTGAAGCTGTCTAGGAGGAGAAGGCAATTTGCTGAGATTTAAATCCACGGCAAAATTACACAGATTGAAATCATAAACTTGCATTAGCCTAATGTAAGTAGCTCTTCCATATATTTGATCTACTCATCCAATGTTTTCAGTTACATCTATTATGTTGTTAATGCTCAGAAACGTTTGTAGAAAAGTTCAGAAAAAACAGTGCTGCCCTCCTTGCCCAGGCCTGGGATGTTTCTTTCACATTCCCCAGAACTACTTGTCAGCCTCTAGGAATTTAACCACGATTCCTCATCGTGTTCAGGAAATGCCTTATCAAAAATGGCTGTCCATCAAAGAGATTTATATCTCAGTACAGTTCATAGGAATCCACTCTCAAATTGCTTTGTTCCAGATGCTCATACTTGACGTCCGTGTTTCTAGAACTGACAAACTTGTATTTCATAGTAGTTCCTAGTGTGCCCAGCAGGTGAGAGTGAGGATTCCTGGGTTGGCCCCAAAGCAGCATTAAGAAAAGGGAGCACATTGGAGAAGCGGCTTCCACCATAGCCCTTGTAGGCTGTCCTTGCTGGCAGCATGGGCCTGCCTTCACAGTGGGGAAGTTCTTAAGAGTGATGTTTTGCAGTGTGGGCAGAATGCCTCAGTTGTTCAGGGTATGGAATTTATGGCTGCTCTCAAATCCCTGCATGACTGTGTCTCTCAGAGTATGCATGCTGCTCAGGTTTCAGAGCCTTGCTCATTCTTGCTGAGGCATCATAGGATAGTTGCCCCCACTTTCTCCACAAAGCATCCTTGGAAAGGCTGGACAGTGTGTAAGTCACAGAAAACATTACAGAAAATTTCCACCAAGAATGCCCAGCAAAATTCTTTTTCTGTACGTTCTCTGTAACTATAGAGCAAATTTATAGAGTCTTCAAAGAATATTTGGGGTTGGAAGGGACCTTAAAGATGGCCAAGTTCCAACCCCCCTGCCATGAGCAGGGACACCTTTCCCTACATGCCCTTGTCAAAAGTTCTTCTCTGGCTTTCTTGTAGGCCTCCTTTAGGTACTGGAAGGTGCTATAAGGTCTCCCTGGAGCCTTTTCTTCTTCTGGTTGAACAACCTCCACTCTCTCAGCCTTTCCACATAGGAGAGGTGCTCCATCCCTCTGGTCATCTTTATGTTCCTCCTCCAGACTTGGTCCAATAGATCCTTGTCCTTCTTATATTACAGGCCCCAGAGCTGGACTCAGCATTCCAGGCGAGTTCTCATAAGAGCAAAGTAGAGGGGAAGAATCATCTCCCTCAACATGCTGGTCATGCTATTGTCAACATAGGATACATTTTTAAGTGGGTGGGGTTTTTTTTTTTTTTTAAGTGTTTTTTAATGTTTTTCCAGCCTTTGTTTTAAACCAGATACTGTTGTGACCGTTTATGCATGTGGCAGACGTGTAATGAAGTACTTGCATATGCCTTTGTGCTACTTTCTCTAATAGCAAGGGGCTTTTATCTGTGCATTGATCAGATATATTCTGTCTTCAGCCCTTTTTGGTGTCCTCTTCCTCCCTGACCTTCTGCCACCTGCTCAGCAGACCTGTGTGGCTTCCCTCCCACTCCAGTGCGTGCTGCAGCGACCTGCCAGCTACTCGCCCTGAATTTCCTCACACTGCTGGGACCTGACTTGCAGATTCCAGCCATCTTTCTTTGAGGAATAGCATCCTGGCAGCTTTCCAGGCTGCCTGCTGGATCTGGGCCAGCTATTTATTGTGAAACTTTTGCTCCTCTTGGACTTTGCAGTAATTTTGATCTCCCTAGGGGATTTGCCTAGTACCAGGTAGAGAAATCCAATAAAAAGCCCTGGGAATTTGCTCTGTGCTCAGCAACACATAGTTGCTACTGACTCAAATCCTGTTTCTTTTACAGCAATATTAAGGGGACTGTAAAACCAATAAAAGGTACTTTTACCTGTGACTGCAAATATTTTGGTGAACGGGAAAAAAAGCTGCATGTGCTGGGAATTGAGATAAGGTCCAGAGTCAATGCTCAGTGTGAACTGTTAGAAGACATGTACAAGAGCACTAATTTTACTCTCTACTTCACTTTTGGACCGAGACTGAGCTTATTCTTATCCTGTGCATTGCTGAGACTCCTTTTCTTTACTTGAATATATTAAAATGAGCCAAACAAGCTGAGTTTCTCTTGTCCAGATGAGCCTCCTGCTGCTCCACCCTGTGCAAACGGTACTGTTCCCACAAAATGGGACTGTGCTGCACACTCCATGCCTACCCAAATGGTTTTGGAGGGGCTCCTCATGGAATAATCCCCAAGGAACTGGGTACCTGTGCTTTAGATGTATGCCAGTTAAATAAGTGTCTGTGCACCAGGTTACAATTCCTGTTGTTTCCCTTGCAGAGGACACAGACATCCATCTCAGCATAGCCCCTCTGACAGAATAAGCAAGTGTATGAGCTGTTCTTCAGCATGGGAACTGCTGCTGCTGGTCTGTGTCACCCTGCACACAAGTTACCACTTGCTCATATATAATTTAATGTGGAATGTGGGAAATCAGTCTGAGAGTGAGGTAAAATGCAAACCTCTGAAGACAGCAGGTCAGCTGGAAAGATACCTTTCTCCTATGTCCTCAATGGCCATGTAAAGAGGTGACCCACAGCCGGGAAGGCTGATGGCTTAACAATTCCACTGCACTGACTTTTGCCTTTGCGAGTGTGCACTAGGCTGGAAGTGAGGATTTGCACAATTCCCGCAGCTCTCTGTGTTCAGTCCCTGTAGCCAACAGCCAGGCATTTTGGGGGACTGAGGGAGGATGTGTGGGCTCCTGCTTGATGAAGACCAAAGATCAATGCTAAGGGTTAAGCCAAGCCACAGAGTTGCCATGAGCCTGAGCTAGAGCCTGCAAGCATGATCCTCGGCTGCAGCTCTGGGAAGCACCAAGCTAGAAATTTTCTAGGGTGTCCATGGGCACCTCAGTCACACTCAGGTATCACAGTGCTTAAGAAGTAGTTATTTTGCTGGAACTTTTTACTGTAGCCATGCTCCCAGTCTTGCCCTGGAAGCTGCATCCAGGGAAGAGGATTGATACACCTCTGCTCTTTCTCTTCCTGAACTGTAGCTGTCAGAGCACCATTGAATAGGAAGGGAGCTGGGAATCATTGTAGTGCCATCCTTCTTGAGTGTGTGTTGCCATGAAGGTCTTGGACCTTCTTAAAAGAAAGTTAGCAATTGCCCATTCCATTATCCTTGATAATGTTTTATTAGTAATTGTGATTATCTGTAATTGCCACTGTTAATAGTGTGCTATGATTGGCAGGGTTCAGCTTACACTTGATTTCTGCCTTGGGTGGGGGAAGAAATGGCTGTTTAGTTCGTCACTGCTGTCTTCTGTAATAATGTGTTTCATGTCATCTAAAGCCACAGCTTAGGACCAAGAATGAAGGATGTTGGATGAAATTTGCCTTTCCAATTAAAGTCTAATGTCCCCCAGGCCAATTCCAGGCTATGAAGGACTTCTAGAAGTATCTAGGACCCCCAAGGAATACGTTGCATTATTTAACCATGCTTTGAAGAACTGAATCTTGTTCAAGAATGTGCCCATCGCTAACTGTGAGCTGAATTAACACCTAAGTATCAGAAAACTTGCCTCACCTGCATGGGAAAGAAGTTGGTTCCTTGGTTTGACATTTTTAAAGAAGCAGCCCCAATGTCATCCTGAACTAAGATTTCTCTTTCAGAAAGCCTAGGCAAAGAAAGAGATTTGGCAGCTGTACAAGAGAAGGACTGGCTATTTATCATTATGCAGCATAGGAAAAATCCTTCCCCAAAAGAGGGTTCCATGGATTTTGCTTCATGACAGAAGCGAGTGCACCCTCTTGGCCCCCCAAACAATATGGGAATCAAAAGAATTATTTACCAGAGGTGTTTCAAAGCCCTGCTACAGCCTGAGCTCAGTGAGTTTCAGGTTTAGATCTCGATTCTCACCCTTGCATTTCTCTGCTTGGCTAAACCTGCTTCTTCAAAACTGCTGAGTTATGGGTGTTTTAGAAGGAAGTTTTATCAGGGAACAGATGAGTGTAAAAACTATACAGAAAGGAGTGTGAAAAATTGTACAGATGCAGAAGCACTTTATTACGTGCCTTTGCAGTCCATATCTTCAGTCCACATTAGTTTCTGGGTATAAAATACAAATTTAGGGCCTAGACCTCCAGTGGCATAGCATGTGTGATACCCCTGTACGTAAAGCCTTTTGTAAAGTCTGATGGGCACTTTTGCTGTACCTAAACCCTTACACTTTTCAAAGCTCTGCTCTCCAGGTTTCCTTCCCAGGTCATTGGAACAAGGTGACCCTGTTTGGCTCCCAGTCAGAGGTGGATGACCTGCTTGTTTATGGGATTGAGGAAGACTCAACAGAGTGATGATTAATGGAGTCCTGGGAGCAGCTCCTTTAAAGTCACTTTAAACTAGCTTTTGTTTTCTTCCTGAGCTGGCCCAGAGAACTGGGAAGAGTTTGGACTGGTTGTAC
The DNA here is from genome assembly GCA_013398275.1 of Promerops cafer. NCBI lineage: Eukaryota > Metazoa > Chordata > Aves > Passeriformes > Nectariniidae > Promerops > Promerops cafer. The sequence goes on along the minus strand of VZSE01003443.1, from coordinate 2,817,876 downwards.
TTAGCCCGGTGCATCCTGACAGTAATATGCTACATCCTGTCCTGCTGGGCACTGGAGGCAATGCAAAGCCAGTCTCTCAGGAAACAGCCTGGTGCAGCCGTGATGCAAACAGCACAATACACATTGGCTCTGAGCAGGCACCACTGGCTGAAAAGATTTAAAAAAAAAATCTTTTTCCAGTGTTTATAGTATGGCCATGACTTACTGCAAATGAAGAAAATGTGATGGAGTTGAATTCAACGTTTGTATTTGCTAATCTTTTTGCACAGTTGCTTCTAACTAATTTGGGGGTTATTCATTGAAATCTGGCTTCTTTTTTCTTTTCTACCCACCAGTTTTGCTTTCAGGACCTAGCACAAAAAGGAAAATTTAAAAATATTTTCCTTTATAGTGTTTCTTGGGTTGGAGGAAAGAACCACAAGCATTAGTGGTGTTTTTGCTTTTATGTATATTTGTGTATGCATTTATTGTTTGCATAATATGTGTATGTTGAACCAAGTTTGTCCCTCTGGTGTCTCTTTCATCCTGTTTAGTCAAACCTGTTTGTTTTGTTTTTTTTTTTCTGGATTATTCTTGTGGTTATACAAGTGTGGGTGGTCTGATATTTGAAAAAAATTAGTCCTTTAGCTGGACACAAATACCACGATTTCACATAGCCATGGGTAGTTCTGCATTAACGGGCTCAGTCTAAGACACTTAAAAGAGGCTTGAGCAATTCAAGGAAGTGATGAGGATCGTCCCTCTGAAAAGCCAGTCTGTTATTTAAAGATGGGTCAGATCAGATGCTGGGGAACTAATGAATCCCTTGTGCTTACATCTCAAAACCCTTGGCTTTCCATAAGTGACATGTGGTTGTCCCTAACAACAGCCAGATAAAACTCGAGTTAATGGTGTAAGAGGCAATTTAGCTTACAGTTATGTGCATTTTATTTAGATAATTGTAGGAGCTGCAATATGCTCACTAAGGAGTGTGGAGACAGCTTACATTTACAGGCTCATCTTATGTGCATGTAAAGAAAAAAACGGGGATATGGTGTTTAATTTCCTGAAAACAAGCGCATGAGTCAGAAGCTGAACACCAGCATAGCTCATAAACGGTCTCAAAAGGGAAAACAAATGTCCTAAGGTACAAATATTCTGTACTTATCTTTTTTTTTTTTTAAGTGGAGCTTTTACTTAAGCTTCTCTTCAGATCCTAGCTTCTTAACTCAACAACACCAACGTGGATTTTAAGATGATACTCTTTTATGAAAACATATAGTTTAATTTTACTCCTGACATCCTTTGATGTATAAAGCGCCAGACTTTCAGGTGATAATTCTCCCTTAGGGCAACACAAGTGTGCAAGAGCTTTAAAGGCCTTTACCCAAAGCCAGTATGGGGAAACCCTGCATCACCAAAGTGTTTTGCTAGTACAGAGTGTCTACAGATAGCACCCTACCCCAGTCTACATGAAGGAGAAGTTTCTCAGAATCATCAGAAAAAGGAAACCCTTGTCGCACTGACCTGCCTGGGGGATTTTTTCCCATCTGCTGGCTTCTCAGAAAGCAATGCAGTTGGGATGCTGGCTCTCCCTGGAGCGGCGCTGGTGCCGGCAGCCCCTGAGCTCGGTGTGCTGAGCGTGGCTGGGCGCTGCCTTGGGCACCACCCTGCGAGTGCTCCTCTCCGCAGCCATCCCTCCCCACCCTTCTGCATGAAACCTCACCGCTGCTCCCCTCCCCTCTCTGAGGCACCACGGCTCTTGGGGAGGCACATGAGGTGATGACAATGTTACTTCTGACTTTGGCTCTTGGATCTCGGGCTAGAGGTGATTTACTGCTGTCAACCTGATCGCCAGTGTGAGAAGGGCTGGTGGGAGGGATGGGTGCACGTGGGCAGCCCTTCTGGAACAGCTCTGCTGGCTCCCTTCCCTGCCACAAGCAGAAAGGCATATTTATTCTCAGTATCAGAGGTTACCCCCGGAAAACCATAATGTTGGTATTGAAAATACCATTTATCACCACAAAACCTGAGATGGCCACTATTACATACTTTGCCTGCCATAAAAAGCTGTTCACCTCCATTTATCAAGGTTTATAGGCTAATGATACTGTTGTTGGCTGGTGCTGGTGCTTTGCTCCTTCTCTGTTGCATGACTTGTGTAAAGGCAGCTACGTGGCCCAGGAGGCACATGCAAGGGACAGGTCCATGGAACCCAAAAGTCATGTGCATCCATGTGACGCAGGGACGTGCCTGAGTCTGGACACGTTTTAGTATGGTATGTACCATGCCTTTGCTTGTATGTGTGTTTTATTCTTCGATGCTTCTGTGGAAAAGGACCATGAGCTGGACCATCCCACCAGTTTTGGGGCAGCTGATAAACCCTGTGGTGTCCATTGGGTCTGGGAATGTGTTTATTCCCAGCATGAGGCAGGGACCAGACAGACAGGACTGTGGGGTTGGGAGAGGAGGAGGAAACAGTCCTTTATCCCAGTAGTAAGTTCACAGCTGTGTGCATGGCAAGCTTTTCATCCTTAGTGGTGTCTCCCTTGATTTTCTGATGCATGAATGAGCCAGTATCATGAACAATCTTTTTTTGTTTTTTTGTTTGTTCCCCCCCACCCCCCCCAAAAGAACATGTGTAGGACATTCCTTTCTCACTAAACAGGCAGAAGGGACAGTAAGTTCTATCTTCTTTTAGTACAGTCTAGGCTAGACAAAAACACTACGTATATTTTCTTGATTGTATTTCCAAGGCCCTGAGATTATACTAATAATTATAATAATGATGATAATAATAGTTGTAACAGTAATAATAATAATCTCAGATGTGGTGTATTATAGGATACCATGTCATTCAGTATCACACACATCCAAATGCTGATCAGATGAAGCCCCTCCTTGAGATGCAATTTACTACAAGCATTTCACAATTCACATGTCAATTTAGCATAGAACAAGCTTTTCCTTTCTCTGTCTCTTGAGCCTTTCACTACAATCAAAATACCCCAGGAGCAGAGGTGGGGCCTGGATGTGTGCTGCTGGTGGGTCCCTGCAGAGTGCTCCAGCTGCCTGACGCAGGGGGATTTTTCCCCTCACCCTGCCTGACCCAGTGCCACTGTCCCCAAAACAGAGACAGGATAGCCTCAAAAGTCAAACTCCTCACCCAGCTGATGGAGAGTATCCCATTTTTTGTTTCCCTTGAAGGGATGACCCTGGCCATCACACCTGCCTTTCTGCTCCTCTTTTTATAGGGTGGACTGTTACCTGATGACTACAGCAGCCAGTCCAGGTGACCCCAGCCTGACAGGGATTCTCTGGGGTTTGTTTCTGCACGCTGGTGCTGGTTCATCCACGGAGTTTGGGTTGGATGCAGGTGGCTCCCAGTCACCTTTGCACTGCCTGCCCCAAAGTGATGCCTTCTGCACTGCAGAACCCGAGGAGATGCCTCTGCCTGCAGATCATCCAGATCCACACAAGCCAAAGCCCACTGGATTCATAAACAGGAGTACTGAGTCCTTGGCAGCAAATAAAAAAAAAAAACCAGCAAGAAAATAAAATAAGCATGGGGCTTCTCTGCCAGCTGAGGCCAGAGAGCTGGTTGGAGTAGCTTCCTCAAGAAGCTTCCTCAATGAGCTCTGCACAGACAGATCAGTCATGGTACTTCATGCCTACAGCCAAATCTTCCTCCGGGTTTCCCTGGCTCCACCTCAATTCACTTTAATATCAGCTGGGATAAATGAGAAGAGAAATTTTGCCTTTGCTGTCAATTGCATTTTTTGTCACAAAGTATCTTAAGGACACTAAGTAATGAGCTCACACTAAGGTGAGGGAAGTGAGGTGTTATCACATTATCTTTTTAGGGGAGCCAAAGAGGCTAAAAGAATTGCCCAAGGCCAAAGACTATCAAGGCCTGACTATGTATGAGCCCTGGACTCCTAAAGCTTTGTCCCAAGGGCAGGGTCTCAGTTCATTCTCCAAGTGTCTTTACCCGCAAATTCTGCATGAATGAAAGCACCTGGGTTCTTTGACATCCTTTATTTCCACTCAAAATGCAGCCTGATGCTTCCTGTAACATCCTCCTTAACTGCAAGCAAGAGCTTGAAACTTGCCTGTGATCAAAGGCTGCATTTTGACAGTTCAGGTGCAATTAAATGTGAGTATCAAGTAGGGTGCCTGCAGTTCATTATTAAATCTATGCTGAAGTGCTGGCAAAAAACTAAAGCCACAGCACTTCCTTGCAGATCACGTAGCTAGATATCTAAATGGGTGCACTTGCAGGGAGGAAATTGTGCTTGAGCCATTGGAGGCTTGGGCACAGCCCAGCTGACACTGAATAGCCAGCCACTCCTATAACAACGTGTTTCATTGCACACGTAGGTCTCTCACCTTGCTGAAAGAGAGCCAGGGGCAAGCATTCAATAAAACATTTCTTTAATCATGGACTAGATATAAGGGAGCAGACAGCTGCTGGCTTTAAAGCAATTTTGAATCAAGAACATTTGCTGTATCCTTGGTATTTACACTCAAAGGCTTCTCTTGGAGCAAATATCTGCCTGAGCATGGAAAAGCAAGATCACATTTGCTGTTGAAATCTGTGCACTGGTGGGTTAAAAATATAAATGTTTAATCCACTTAAAACAAAAAAAAAAAGTAGAGGAACTTATATTAAGCAAAATGTCCAGTGGGATCCAGATAGAATGAATTCCAGAAACCTCAAATGTTTGTTAAGGTAGAGGAGAAAAGCAGTTGTTCTTTGATTTCCTCAGCTCCTGAAAAAAGCACTCTTGGCTTCTGTTCTTCTTTTGTTAGGGATCTTTAAACATGTTCAGCTACAAGAGAGAATTGATGACAACTCTGAATCCAGGTCAGCATTTCTGTGGGGTTTACAAGACATGCTTGGACACTGGAGTGACATGTGAGGCTTCCTCTGAAAGAAATATGTCAGCTGCTCCATGGTTGTCCTGTCCACTGTTGTTTCTCCTTGTCTCTCATCAGAAAAGAATAATTTGTACTATCTTGTGAAAGTAATGAAAATCTTTTGTCTTTTGCTGTCACATCTCTTCCTGCTGGACTGGGGGTGTTACAGCCACTACTGGTGTACTGAGGCTGAAACTCAATAGCAAGCTCAATCAAGTGAGATTTAAGGAAATGAGTCAATAAGCAGACAGGAAGGAAACACACCAATTTAAGCCTAGAAAACCACATAATATGGGGGTTAATACATTTCTTTGTACTGTGAAACTGGGATCATAAACTTTCAGGTGCAGTGGCTGTGACGAGCAAGTTCCCACTTTGTCTCAAGTCAAAACATATTCATTACAAAAAGATCAAATTGGCATGAGGCAGTGCTGTCTGTAAATATTGAAACATAAATTGCCTGAATGGGCTTGCTGAAATGCTACCATGAGCAATGTGTTTGTCAACATTAATGCAGGGGAAAGCGAGCCAAATTAATGACAACTGCCAAAAAAGTAGAGCAAAAAAAGGTATACTTTCCCCTGTGTGTCAGAAGCTGAATTTATGCCAGGCTCTGTCAGGATGTGGAAGAAAACGTTCTCAGAGGCTGACAAGTCCTACAACAAATCTTCATTTCCTGCTCTAAGTATTTTTCTCCTTATATTTATATTTATATTTATATTTATATTTATATTTATATTTATATTTATATTTAGCCATGTGTAAGGGATGATGATAAGAATAGATCCATTATTTCGTGGAGAAAGGAGGAAGACAGGGCCGCTAGAAACATCTGTTAATTTGTATTTGGTGCCTTTAGGCCACTTACTCTTCTCATTGTGCCAGAACCAGCCACGGAAGCTGAAGGAAACTCCACTGCACTTGATGTCCCAGTGGTACTTTCCTGCAGGGGTTGAAGAAAGCTTGGATAACTATAAACAAGTTTTTGAATGCACCAGAAGATAGCTTTTATTCTCTCTGGTTTGCATATTGTGAAACTGGAGTGCTGAAAAGTTGATTTTCACAGTTTCCTACTGCTCAGCACCTGCATGAAAGGTCAGCATTTCAGAAGAACTACGAGTGCTTGGGAGGAACCAAACTCTTTCTCATAACTTTGAACAACAGCCACCTCTTTGCTAAATTTGCTAGTATGCAAATGCTGGGGAAAGTCAGCACTGATGCTGACTAAAGCAGAGTTTGCAATCTGTTCTGCAGCACCCGATAGCACCTCTCGTTATCACTGTGGTTTTACCCTCCCTAATGACTAATGCACTAGGAATAAATCGGCGACATGCAAACTGGCACATTTGTCAGCAAGCATAATCACTCAGGAAATTTGCATAATTTTTCTCCTTCTCCCCATCCTGCCCATCTTTCCCTAGGAAACTGTTTCTTAATGGGGAAGAAAATTTATGGTGCTGGCAAATGACTCAAACAAAGTATCATGGACGGAGATGTCTCCAAAGGCCAGCTTCTGGCACCCTACTGCTTGGGCAATGGGGTGAACAGGAGTTTGTATTTAAAGGCTTGGTCTGTGAATAAGAGACCCAGTTGCTTACATCAGTGTTTTGTCTCATGACATCTCTGAGCAGGGAAGAGCAGTGTTTCTGTGACCCATGATCATGCCATAATTATCCCAGGTGTAAATAAAGAGCTGGAGCCACACTCATTGAAATTGAGTCAGTGACAGCGAATTTCACCTGATGTTTCTGGTATTATTTTAGAACCAGTGACCCAAATTGAAGCACACAAACTGCTATGTATTTATTGCATAAACATCTATAAATTTCGGACAGCTGCAATACGGTGTGTACTCCTGCTGTTGTTTTGACAGTCTTAGCTCAGTGAAACTACTGATTGAACTTTCAGTGCTGAAAATAATACAGCCATATGTGTAACTGCAGTGTGTACTTCATAAATGAGACGGTGCCACCATAAACTGTGAAAATAATGCAGCTGTATAAAATTAGAGTGATGAATGTGCATTGGCCTGCAATTCTACTGTGCAAGCCAAAGCTGGTACCAAACTGCTCCCTCAAAACCCCGGGCGTTTAAACGAGATTTATAGGGCAGCAACTGCTTACTCTGCACTTTCATGTGTGGGATACAATGCTGGTATTATTTTCCCCCTTTCATCCAAATTTTTCTACTTTGGTGACATTTCTGTTATGATGGTTGTCCACCAATGTAGGTGGGCTTTGCTTCAGTTTTGGGGAAAAGCACCCATTCCGGGCTACGACCAGCTGCTGTGGGCCGGGAGCTCCCAGATGCAGGGAAGATGAGAAATGGGACAAAGCAAAGCATGGCAATGGGGGATTTTGGTTTTGCTCCATTGTCCTTCTAAGGACAGAGAAAATCCTCAGTTTGGCGGGTTGGTCAACATNACATGAATACAGTCAAGTGATACCCAAGTAAAGAGACAAAGGACCGGGAGTGTGTCCTGATGACTCACAAAGGAAGGAGAGGATGAGGAGGCAAAGACCATGATTGCTATCAGCTCCTGGAGGGAACATCCCAAGCTATCACATGGTGCCCAGAGGGAAGAAGCTAGGAGAGATGTTGAGGGCAGGTTAGTGAGTGAAACACCTCTTTGTGATCACAGGCAAGCCTGGCCGAGACTGCTGGGACATTATCTGGAGAAGACAATGGTGATGAAACGGGTTAGGAGATGTGGGGGTTTTTTTTTTTTTTTTTTTTTTAAATATTTCTTTTAATAAAGTAATCTGAAGCTGCTACAGTATTGCAGCATTAAAAGATGAAGGTTTAGCGCAATTAAATCTCTGGTCAGTGTGAGTACTCTGCTGGATGTTTCCTGAGAGAGGCACACTCGGGATAAGGGTAGTTAAGCCATCAGCAGATAAACAGAGATTTGTCAGCTTCCAGACCCAGAGCGATCGCTGCAGGCGAGGGTGCATCACTGGGGGGTGACTGTCGCTGTTTATCGATCTTGGTAAGCATGCAGAAACCTCTGGGGGCAAGTAGCAGCCATGGCTCTTAAACTGAGACTTTCTGACACTCTGATACTCTGAAAAGAACCCCAAACCCCTACATCCCAGAAGTGATTAGCAGCATGTGAGAGATCTGTAGGATGAGTCCACATGCAGAGCCCTATGCCATAGCACACTTTTCTTGCCTAAGCTTACAGGTGGCAGAATGAAATGAGATGGTGCACTACATGTACTCAGCAGAAAAAGATCACACCTCACAGACAGTCAGAATAACCTTGCTCTGTAAATATTCACTATTTTAAATTTCATTTTTCATGCTGCGGCAACATTATTGCACCCCCTCTGCCTTAAAACAGCATTCACAAGAACCAACCTGCTGGTGAGGCTGTGTCGGGGCTTCAGCTGCAGACATGACTACATAGCATCAGCTCCAAAGAGAGGTTTGTCATGCTGCCATCAGCACTTTCTTGTTATATGGGATGTCTGGACAGGTAGGACTTTGGCACTAGGCTCTGGCAAGCAGCAACCTGCAACTGCAGCTTTTTCCAGAGCTCAAAAGTAATTCAGTGCGAGGCAAGGATTGGCTGCGCTAGAGAAGCAGGACCAAGGCACCAGAGGTGGGCTCCTCCTCACCTCAGATTTGTAGCTTGGTCCTCCTTGTCCAGTCGAGCACTTCTGCCAAAAGTTACCTGGCAGTCTCCTGGAGCTGCCATTGCACACAAGAGAATAGAACAAGCTGGCTGGGCTGGGGCTGGAGGGAGCAGGATGCTGTTATTTATAAGACAGCAAGGATGAGGAAGGTGGTTAAGGAATTCAGGCTGAAGAATATGCTCCATAGCAGCAGGGAAGGAATTAATGGGCCATGAGGTGGAAAGAATAAAATAAAATCCTAGCACTGAGAACTATGCTTCCTGATCTAACTTTGATAAATCCACAATGAACAACATTGAAATTATCTGGGCCAATGAGTGTCCTGTGGAGAGCAGCCCAATTTGCCTAAGGCAGCTATCATGAGTAGGAAAGGTGACATCCCAAGCAAGAAAAGGGCTTTCTGAAGTTGGTCTCTCTCATTATTCCATTCAAGCATTGCCTGAAAGATGCTGATCCTGAGTTTGGAGCCTGCAGACCACTTGATTTTTCCACTTCTGATATAGTCCAGTAGATAATCTGTGTTTTCTCATCTGTCACTAGCACCACTGGTGTAAAAACACATTCAGAGAAAGCAAAACACTTCTGATTTTAAAACGGAATTGAGTTCTGCCACACATAGGCAAATCTTTGTTAAAGTTGGGAAGATGATGATGAAAGGAAATATTGCAGAGAAAAGAATAAGATAAAAGGTCTGAAAAGTATTGTGGAGTTGCATCAGAATGGTTTTAAAAGAACATTAAAAGAGAGAAATTAGTAGGAAATTAAGAAATGGAGAGGGGAAACTTGCAGGTAAGGAGAAAACCGCAGTTTAGGCTTTAAAGGAAGAGAGACAGAAAGAGAACAACCTGTGATAAAAACTAAAGCCAGAAATGGTTGTAAGGGAATAACAGCGTTAGAGGAGAGCATGAAGAAAGCTGTGTAATATTAGGCCTAGCAAAATGTATTTTATTTATTCATGGTTCTTCTGGATTATTTTTTGCTGGCAGCTGCTGAGGGTCCCATTGCTACACATTCCCCTCCCTCCATGGAGGGCAGCCAAACACTTCTCTTTGAGGATGATGAATATACAAAACAGTTTTGAACACTTCAACTTTAAACAAAGCACTCTCCAAAGCTCCCTTCTGCCTTGGGCAGCCAACCCCAAGTCTCCCTGGTGGAAACCTAGCAGCTTCCATGAGCTCCTTTTGCAGGTTGGTCCATTATCAATGCTGAAATATAGATACTGGGATAGAAATAAAAGAGAATCAGGCAAACTTTCCTTGCAAAAAAGAGAAATGTAATTTACTCCCTCCTTGCATGTCCCGTGCTCACTCCTTGCAGACAGGTGGGCAGGGATGTCAGCTCTCCCAGATCTAGAGCAGCTTCTGTATGGGACTCTCCAAATCCTGTTGTAGTCAATGGAAACTCCACCACTCACTCTAATGGGACTTGGTGTGGCTCTGCAAGGCTCCCAGCCCTGCAAGTCACACCCACCTGCATCCAGTGGCCTCTTCAGAGAATCTGGAAAAATTGAAAGTTCTGAAGTCGAAAAACAGCCTAATCCTTTTAATTCTTTTCCTGAGTAAGGGAAAGCCTTTTCCAAGCCTAAAAAGAGTGTTGAAGAGAAAAGCCTTTCCCACAGGTAATTTTTATTCAGCCCAAACAGTGACACAGTATATTTTTCAAAGGCTTTAAGGGTGTAAGTCCCATCTGACTTCAGAAATAAGACTTAGGCAGTTTTTTGCCCTTCAACCAAATCTCTAAGGAGGTCTGTACCCCTTTAAGGAAGGTATGAAAATAGAGTTCTGAACACCTCTTTTAAAATCAGAGTAATGTGTAAGAGCTGCCATGGTACAGGACTGACATTAGACATGGATTTAAGCAAGCCTTGCAGCCCACAGGTCTGAACTGGGAACTCTGCACTTTCTGGCAGCAATCTTACATGAGATACAAGCAGTGCTGTTGTACAAAACATGAACACGTTTGACTGGAGCTCTAGAAGAGTGAGTACTAATGAGACTGATCTAGGAACTTAATAAGAAGCTTATTCTCTCACACCATAAGCAAGTTGTTTGGAAAAACACCTACTAACTGAGTGAGGCTGGGAAACGACTGTTTCAAAGCTCTGCCACTGCATAAATTCCCTCAGAATCATTTTGTATTCAGCAGGACAGGAGGCAGGGACATGGTCCATGTGGACACTGAGCAGCAACTGTAGTCCCCCAGACTCTGGGCACGCTGACATAGGATTGAATGTGTCTGTCTTGCCTGGTATGTCCTGAAGACACTTGCTTGCATAAATAAATTTCAAATTAGACACCACTGAAATTCCCCAAGCCTTTTCCAGGGGTGTAAGGACTACAGGATGAAGCCCTGAATGAAAGACTGCTGTGCAAGGTTATCATCAACCAGTGTAGTTGGACCAGGCACCTCTGGCAGAGACAGCATTGTTTTTGATGTATTTCATGGCTACCAGCAATTCCCTCCCCTCTGCGAGGCACAGACAGGATGCTTTCATTTTCAGAAGCCCCAATAAAACAAAAAAATATTTACTTCATATATTCATGTACTTAACTAGCCATACTGTCTATCCCAGGAAATCCGTGGCATTTCCTAAAGAGCTCTGCTATGTAATTCATTGTAAATGGGGGGGGAATCTGCAGCTGTAGAGTTAGTAATAAATTATGTAATTTTCAGGAAGTGTCAGGATGAAGCGCAGTCACTGCCATGCCAGCATCCAGCACAAAAATATCCCAGTGTGCTTGTTTTTCCATGTGTGCTTCAGATTTGACTCTGAAATTCCAGGCCTTGGCTCTCATTCTGTTAACACTGTGTGAGTAAAGTTACTCAGCTGAGGATGCTTCAGAGTAGCTTGTCCTGCAAGTAAGAGCTGGAAAGATCAGCCATTGGCTTGGAAATGTGTAGTGTAAACAAATCAAGAAACAAGTCTGCACAGAGATTTGCATACCTCACCTTATTTTCTCTGCTAAAGTACACCATGACAGACACATTGTCTGGATGATTGCTGGACTTTGTTGGACACGGGCTGGGTGTTCTGTGTGGGGTAACCATAGGGTTTATCACGGGGTGTAAAGCACCCTGAACCTGGTGACTGGTCCTAATGGTCCTAATGAACTATATTTAAAGTGTTTACACAGAGCAATTTCATCTTCTCAAGGCCTGTAGTGTGAACTGTGGACTCTTACTATCCTAAGGATAATATATCTGGTACTTCTGCTAGGTTAGAGAAAATAACCTTTCTCCTATTCAGTTTGCTTTAATTTATGCCAGAGTCGAGTTTCACCACTTTTTTTTTCATATTCTGTAACTTGCTGCAACCTTAATCTTTTGGGTTAACATTTTCTGTGCCAGGTGAATGCCTCAGTCTGATTCTGGAGGGATGTTTCTGGAGGTTCAGCTCTTTCTATGACATTTTTTCCCGTGAAAGACATAACACCACTGAATGCTTGAAACTAGATTTTCTACATAACATTAATCACTGCCTGGTTGTGATTCCCCTTCCAAAATGCAAGAGCAAAAAAAAAAAAGTGGTGCAATTCAACTCTGGCTCCTGTGAAAGATACCCAGATTCAGCTAAATTATAAATCCTTGGAAAATTGCAGTTTGCACACTCCTGGCAGAGGCTTCTAAGTGTGGCTGCTGATCTCTTTGATGTTTCAGTCTGTGGAGACTTGTGCTCTGGTCTATCTATGGCTGCAAGGACTGTGTAGGAGGTTTCTGGCAATGCTCTTCTTGGTGCTTCCTGGTACAGCCATGGAGTCTTGTGCTCTGTGTCAATGACCTCCTGGATCCCAAGCAATGAGGAGGAAGGGACCTGGCCTTTATTTGTGGAGTTGGCATAAAAAAGTGGACTAAAGCAGCCTGCAGTGAAAGTTTGGAGCTGGGTACTAGGAGTAGAGAAGATACTTGGGCCTCACTGTAAGAAACCTGGTGTGGGAGTTGGGGTTGGAAACTGAGGCTGGAAACTGCTGAGATGAAATGTGGGTTACAGCTGGACAAGGAAAATGGGGGAGATGGTGCCGAAGAGAAGTGGCCTATCAGGGCTGGAGACCAGGAATGAGGGAACAGGGAGGCTGGGACATGGAACTTGAGCACAGAGGAAGATGACAGAGGTCGTTGGCACTGGGGAGCGGGAAGCTGGGACTGTGCTTCTCAGATCCCATGCGACTGAAGGGAAGCCCAGGATGCTGTGAAAAGCAGCATGCACTCATGTAATGGAAGCGTGTGGTTATGTCAGGAAGGACTTGCACAGTCAGCCCTAATTTGGGTGTTTTCTAATTTTAAATGCTTATGTTTGCAACCTCAATTTTCTTTTTAATTGAGCTTTTTGTCAGCAATAGGACTACCTGTATTTACTCTGTAGAGCTGGTGCCAAAGGGCTATCATGATGCTTTTGTGTGCAAGTCCTGAGCAGTGAAGTAGTTGTTGCACTTAGTAAATTAAGATGAACTATCTTCATGCCATTTATTTGTGGTGCTGTTTGTATATGAGGACTGTAATTCTCTTAAAACTCATCTACTTCAGAGGAGAATGAATTAACATGGATGATTGAGAGGCTGTCTAACTAATGGACTTTCAATATAGTTAGTGCCCAGCAATGAATTCAGTGTTGCTTTGAAGCAACGGAAGAGTTAGGGTTTTTAAAATAATCGCGTTTTGGTAATTGAAATTCACTGATGTGAAAATATTTTTCACATATATGTTTTCTCTTTTGTTTAATATACAGTGAACTATTAATTATTAAGAAGATAGAGGCGCGACTCAGTACAGTAAAAACCAAAGATTTGATTTGTGTAAGTGTATTTTTCTAAATATCACCTTGTGATGGGATAAGGGGAGAGAAAAGTGCAGCTCTGGAGATAATTGCCAGAGCTTATAAACAACTCCTCCCTTTCATTTCGTGACAGCTGCAGCATCAGAGACAATATCCAGGACTGTACAGAGAGCAACTGCTGTGGTAGCACCCCTGGTGTGTTTATCCAGCTCTCTGTACTGGCAGTAAACGTTCAAAATGCAGCAAGAGACAGTCCTGAGTGCCCGGCTGATGCTGCCCCTGCTTTGAGCAGGGGGATGAACAGGAGGACCTGCAGAGGTCCCTTTCCACCTTGGCTGTGCGACTTGGGTAACACATCTCAGGCACTTCCACACATGCTGCCCAGAGGCAGGAGGTGACACTGCCAGAGGTGGCACTGTGGTAGGTGGGATACAGCGTTTGTGGCTCCTCCAAGGTGACTCATTGAGAGGAGTGTGGGCCACTGCTTTGAAGGAAGCAAAGGGATGTGTCAGCAGACCCAGGTGGTTCCCAAGGTTGGGAGCCTCAGGGGGCTCTTTGCACTGCCTATCTCCGGGCACTAAACTTCAGTTCAGGAAGCTTTTTCCCCTATCTTATCTGTGGAGGGAGATTAGCCCAGGTAGCAAGAAGGTTACTCAGATGGATTTCTGCTGTGAATCACCTCCAGGGACATCTCCCCTTTGAGTGTAAAGGCAGTCAGCTGGCACTGAAGGAGCAACTTCCCTACATTTGGAACTTTCAGATGTCAAATTACTTCACATGTTGAAGCAGGATGAGAGTGTTGGGATTGTTCAGCTTGGAAAAGAGAAGGCTTCAGGATGACCTAGCCTTTCAGTACCTGAAGGGAGCCTACAAGAAAGATGGAGAAGGGTTTTTACAAGAGCATGTAGTTACAGGACAAGGGGGAATTGAGTCAAAGTAAAAAAGAGTAGGTTTAGATTGGAAATTAGGAAGTTCTTTGCTCTGAGAATGTTGAGGCACTGTAAGAGGTTGCCCAGAGATGCTGTGGAAACCCTGGAAGTGCTCAGGGTCAGGCTGGATGGGGCTCTGAGAACCTGGTCTAGTGAAAGATGTACCAGCCCATGGCAGGTAGGGTTTGGACAAGATGATCCTTAAGGTCCCTTCCAACCCAAACCATTCTATGGTTCTATGATTCTGTGATTCATTATTAAGGTTATATTAATAGATAAGCATTTACAAACTATTGCTATCAGGAGAAAATTATTGAGCAAATTTCTGTACCCAATCCAAGGACAAAAAAGTGGGCTGAATGGCACACAGGTGAATAGAGAATTTGTTGCTCTCTTAAGGTAGGCACATTAACCATCTTCTCCTGCTTGAAGCCTTTAATCTTAATGAATGGGTGAAGGCTCTCCTATTAACTTTAGGGTGGAGTTTTTTTCTTTTTTGAGGGAGACGGGTTTCACAGCAATTTATTAAATGGAGTTACTACAAATATGCGTCCTTTTTACGTGCCTATTTTCAGGTTAGTGACCTGTAAAAATACTCACTCTGCTGAATCTTTTAAAGCATGCAATAAAACAGAGTTTTATGGAAGAGAACAAGGGAATGTGTATGATCCTGTCAGATTTCAATGAGCCAAAATGTTCATCGTAATTTTATCACAGGATATCAATATGAGAAGTGACAATCACCTGTGATCAGTGGAGCCTGAAGCTGTTTCCACCAATAGGTGCTTTTTTAACCGCTGTAGGCTGTACTTTTGTCTCACAGTTTTAGGCAACAGCCTTCTGTGAAGCTTTTGTGCAAGGTGTGGGGTTTGACAGGCCTTGACTCAGCAGCAATTCTAATAGTCAATGTAATTTTCCCCCCTCAGTCCCAGAGCTCTGAGATCACAGAAGTCTTCATTTTTTTCCACTGAAAGATGTTACCTGAGCAGGGGATATTGTGAAGTTTGGTGAGGTGCTGCTGTTTCATGCATGTGTGCTCGCTGGCTGCTGGCCTGAAGGGAAAAGCACTGAACTCTCCCTGCCTCTTGCTTGGGGAGGGTTCAAAGAAGCTTCTTTACCCCATTCCCTCAAAGAAGATTTCTTTGTCCCATTAATGATTTAATAAAAAACAACAACAAAAA
This sequence comes from Promerops cafer, assembly GCA_013398275.1. Taxonomy (NCBI): domain Eukaryota; kingdom Metazoa; phylum Chordata; class Aves; order Passeriformes; family Nectariniidae; genus Promerops; species Promerops cafer. The sequence continues at coordinate 2,802,455 of VZSE01003443.1, read as the reverse complement.
TTAGGGACATTGCTCTCTGATTTCTTCTCCTCTGACAGCTTGGCCAACTGTTTCAAAAGCAGCTAAAGAAAACAGGAAGATAGAAGGATACACAGTGAGGTAATATAAACTTTATTTCTCTAGGAAACTGGGCTAAAAACAGTTCCTAGGTTTTTTAATAACAGAATAAACATTGGAAATATGATTTAAGCCTCCAGTGTTGACTCAGAAATGAAAAGGAATGGATCCCCCATGTGCTGATTATTTTTAAAATGCTCACAAGCTCCCATAAAACCATTCAGTTTTATCATTATTTGGTGACTTGTTCCTGGAACTGAAAGTTTGACACTGAGGTCTTACATACATATTGTGTATTAGAGGTCTCTTAGGTGGTCATAATGGAGAAACCATGACTTAGCTACCTTTGTTATTATATCCCAGTGCTACCCCAGCACTTGCAGGGATTGCTCCTATTATTCCTGTGAATGATAGGTGTGCTCCCACCTCCCAGGTACTGGGTATGCTTGAGTGAGAGCTGTTTGCTCTCATTGACTGCTAGATATGATGTAAAAATTAAAATTATAAAAATTGTTAGAAGAATCCAGATGGGGAAAAAAAAAGTCCCCATATGCAACCAGACTGGTGAGAGAATAGCAAAGGGCAGAAGAGCACAGCTGCCTTTGCATGGCAGAGTGCAGGGCCATCCTTTCCTCTGTCTTTCGACGCCTCTGGCACTGGATGAACCTTTCTGATCATTTTTATTCAGGTAGGAACTGAAAAGGGCAGTACCAAAGAACTTGCTGCCTTTTACAAATCCGTCTCCTAGTGAAAAGTTTTATCAAAATAAAACATATGAAGCAATCTGAAGATGAAATCTATTTATCTTTCTTTTTTTCTTCCCAAGCCTATTGCTGCAAACTGTTCAAGATTTCCTCCCCAGAGACCTACAGACTCTTCTCATAACAGGTGCAGCCTGGGGGACGATGGCAGCAATCCAGGGATCCTCCTGGGAGTAATTACCTTTTCCAGTTCCCCTCATCTGCTGCATCTCTCTGGCAGCACTTCTGCAGGAGCTGTGCATGTAATCCATTCAGCAGAGGGAGTGAGATGCTAAGATCTGCGGTAGCCCCTCCAGACCAGGATCCTGCATTTGCATGTGGGATCTGAAACACTTGATTCTTTGCTGTCTGCTTAACCTGGATGGGTGTGTATGAGGTGAACTGGTCTCAGCTGAGCTGGCTAAACCCTGCTGTAATGATACAATCACAGCAGCAACAACAGCAATATCTTTGAGTCATTGTGTAAATGCTCTTCAACACTGCACTGCGAGATCCATCTCAGCAAGTGTGTGATCTTTCCCTACATTTGTGTAGCCCCCTTGCCTTACTGATGGACATCATTTGCAGCAGGGCTCACCAGTGCAGAGTTGGAGGGACATTTGGTTCCGTTTTGTAATGCATTTTCCTCCCTTGAGTCCATGGAATTCTGGTACCATAGCACTGCCTGTAGGCACCAGCTGCCACTTGTTTTCTGAGGAAGAAAGGGGAAAATGACCTAGGGAAGGGTAGGGACTTGGTACACAGAGGCATGTAAGAATTGTGCCTCCCAAAACTGATGTGTCTCTTCAAAGACAGGATGTTACACAAATGCCTATTGTGAATTTGGCATAAGCATCTTCTTAAATTGTAAAAGCAACTGTACAGCCCCCCTCTCCAGCATCTCAAAGGCTTTTTCTGAACAAAATCTGTAGAACCTTGAGTGGCCACGGTGGGAAGGTGTGGGTCACAGCAGGTGCCATGGGCCACGGCCCATCCCCAAGAGCAGAGGGAAGGATGGCAGGAGGCCCCTGTTCCTTTAAGGGACACCTCAGGAGAAGCAATTCGGATGTTTGCTCTTCAGATTACTCAGCTGGGCAACGGGAGGGGGGAAGGGGAGATCGGCAAAATATTTCACACAGTCCTTCCAGCTGATCAACAGAGAAGTGAAAGTCATGTGCTAAAATGATGCCTGTGGTGTAAAATACATCGTGAGAGGTCAGAGATGGTAGTGACTAGTACTTCAGAGACAGAGATGAAGGGGGAACTAGACTCAGACTGATGGCTGAAATTTGACCTATTTGACTTCTCTTGTGTTATCTCAATTGTTTCATTAGGAAGTTTTGAATCAAGAAGCACTGTGGGATGCAAAAATCTGCTTCAAACGTTCATTGTGAGAATGGTAATTGAGTTTTAAATATTTATGGCAGAACCTGGAGTTGTACTAGTGAATGCATTATAGACTCTCCCTAGTGGTAAGCCTGGCTTACTGGAGACCTTGCGCTGCAAATAGCCCCAGTACAGTGAAGAAGGGGGAAAGGAATTTTGTTTTCTGAAAATGATTTATTTAGCTGATTATAGAGGGCTTACTCCTTTCTAGGCACTTTCAGTGTGGAGCTACAGGATATGGGGAGGAGAAGGGTGCTCTAAACAAACCTGGCACCTGGATAACCTACAGGTCTGTGTTCACACCACTTGCAACTAACTGTTTGCCCCCAAAAAACACTGGATCTGCAAGATGAGGCAATGGGGAGTGAAAGACTCCTGCCTACTGTTGCCATTTGTAGCTCTTGCCGCTTGGCATTACTGATCCCATGTGAGACGCTAGGAAGTACATATGCATTTTTTCTTTTACTGCTGGTGGAAATAGGATTATTTTCTCTGCAGGGAGAGGAGAAACAAGTGTGGTCCTGTGCTCTGTTGCCAGCATAGGCCTTGGTGCAGTGGATAAAAACGAGGCCTTATTCCCTCGCCTGGCCCTGGGTCTGCTGTGGTAAGACAACACGCCACATGTACATATTACTTTAACGTGCACTACTAATACCGCTCTAAGCCTCCAGCTAAGATTGAGGGTCCTCAAGGCACTTGAGCCGGAGAACCTGCCTAGCGTGGGGTGTCGGACAGCCCCGCGTTCCCCGCGGGAGCAGCTCCGGAGGGTGCGTGGGGCAGGCGCCGCTCTGTCCGGCCGGGAATGCGCTCAGGTGCAGCTGTCCCTCACCTTGGGCCAGGTGGCACAACAAGCTGCAGCTTAAAGCCGCAGAGCTCTTTCTCAGCCCTGAGGAACCCCCTGGCCGCTGCATCGTCCCTCTCCGCGCTGGCGGGGCCGGGTGGCACCGTGCAGGGCACGGGGCGTCCGCGGCTGCCGCTGCTGCGAGGCCGCCCCGCTCCGGCCCCCTTGGGCAACCTCGCCCGCGGTGACCACCACAGAGCAGCGGCCGGCCCCGGCTGGGGCGGAGTG